>CAUYUD010099261.1:0-17338 GCA_963575295.1 Alouatta caraya | reverse complement strand
CCAAGTTTGCTCTGCTGTTGGAATTTAAAGAACTTTTATTGGTCAGGCATGGTGGCGCATGCCTGTAATCCCAGCACTTTGGGAGGCCAAGGCGGGTAGATCACCTGAGGTCAGGAGTTTGATACCAGCTTGACCAACATGAAAAATCCCCATCTCTACTAAAAATACAAAATTAGCCAGGGGTGGTGGCACATGCCTATAATCCCAGCTACTTCGGAGGCTGAGGCAGGAGAATCACGTGAACCCAGGAGGCGGAGGTTGTGGTGAGCCAAGATCGTGCCATTGCACTCCAGCCTGGGCAAAACTCCGTCTCAAAAAAAAAAGTGACTGTTTGAGGTCTGGGATGTTGTCTCAACTCTGCCCCTGAGTGCTGATGTGACAGTGTCGGTCTCCAGTAGCTGACATGCTTGTGTCTATGGAAGGACTGGGTATGGGCGTAAGTGCTGTGGCATCTTCAAGCTTCACCTGACTGTGGGTATAAGCCTCCGACTGTTGGGACTATGTAAGTCTGTATGGGTTCAGCAGCTGAGTGTGTGAATCTCTGAGGCTTGGTGTGACTGTCTGCAAGGGTGGGTACTGTCTGTGTTGGTGTGGCTATATTTCTCTGGGTGTTGGGTGACAGTATATAAGTCTTTGAGTGTTATGACTCTGTGAGAGTCTGTAAAATTTTATTTTCTTCATCATTATTATTATATTATTATTATTATTATTTGAGATGGAGTCTCATTCTGTCGCCCAGGCTGGAGTGCAGTGGCACAATCTCAGCTCACTGCAAACTCTGCCTCTTGGGTTCAAGCAATTCTCCTGCCTCAGCCTCCCGAGTAGCTGAGATTACAGGCGCATACCACCACGCCTGGCTAATTTTTATATTTTTAGTAGAGATGGGGTTTCGCCATGTTGGCCAGGCTGGTCTCGAACTCCTGACCTCAAGTGATCTGCCCGCCTTGGCCTCCCAAAGTGCTGGGATTATAGCTGTGAGCCAGTGCGCCCGGCTGTTTTGTTTTGTTTTGTTTTGTTTTTTTGAGACAGGCTGAGGCAGGTGGATCACAAGGTCGGGAGATCAAAATCATCCTGGACCACATGATGAAACCCTGTCTCTACTAAAAATAAAAAAATCAGCTGGGCACAGTGGCGCACGCCTGTAGTCCCAGCTACTCAGGAGGCTGAGGCAGGAGAATTGCTTGAACCCCGCAAGTGGAGGTTGCAGTGAGCTAAGACTGCATCACTGCACTCCAGCCTGGGTAACAGACCGAGAGTTCATCTCAAAAAAAAAGGTAAATTTAGCCAGGAGCAGTGGTGCATGCCTGTAGTCCCAGCTACTTGAGAGGCTGAGATGGGAGGATCCCTTGAGCCCAAGAGGTCAAGACTGTAGTATATCATGACTGCATCTGTGAATAGCTGTACTCCAGCCTGGGCAACAGGGGGCACATCTTTTTTTTTTTTTGAGACAGAGTCTCATTCTGTCGCCCAGGCTGGGGTTGCAATGGTGTGATCTCGGCTCACTGCAGCCTCCACCTCCTCAGTTCAAGAGATTCTCCTGCCTCAGCTTCCCAAGTAGCTGGAAATACAGGTGCCCGCCACCATGCTCAGTTCATTTTTGTATTTCTATTGATGTAAAAAAAAAAAAAAAAAAGAATGTTTAAAAAGATGTGTGCAGGCAAGGGGTGCACAGTCTTGAGTGTTACCTGGTGCTGGCCTGGCTGTGCGCACCTCTCTGGGTGTTGGTGGCTGGGTGGGGGTCTGTGGAGATGGGTTAAGCTGACTCTGGAGACCATGGCTGAGCCAGTGGGCACTGGAACCCCTGGAGTCCTGCATCCCTGGGGGCACCCCTGCTCACCGTTGGTGGCCGCTGGGTCGGGCAGCACCACATGGGCGTGCAGCTCCTGCAGCTGTTGGTGCAGCAGGTCGAGGCGGCGGGAGGAGCCCCGAAGCAGCAGCTCCACAGGACCCAGGCTGCGGCCCAGGTCGGTGGTGGCCCGCCGCAGGTTCTCCGCACCCTCCTTCAGCTTCAGCTCCTTGCGGATTTCCCGCCGCAGCCGCTCCCGCTCCAGCTCCAGCTGCTGCTGCACCCCGGGGGCCGCCAGGTCCGCCCCAGCCAGGCCCAGCTGCTCCAGCAGGGACCAGCTGCGAGGCTCACTCTACGGGGGACAGAGCAGGGTCAGTGGGGACGGGAGGACTCCGGGTGCAGACCACAGGCAGCCAGCTTGGCCCAGCCTCTGCCCTGAACTGGGGCTCCCAAGACAGGCCTGCTGTACCTCCTCTGACTCCCAAAACTAGAAGGGGAGACGAGGCCCTGACACTGCTTCCAAACTGAGAGGTCTCAAGGGCAGTGCCTCTTCTCCTGATCGTAGTTTTGCTGTACGTTAAAAAAAAAAGAAAAAAGAAAAGAGAAAGGCCTCATCACCTCCACCATCACGGTGTCCCCCACATTAAGGGGGTCTTGAGAATAAGATCTGTCTCCCTTCTGCTGCCTCCCTCAAACTAGAGGGTCCCAAAGGATGATTCCTTCTTTTCTCTGCTGCTCCCCCAAACTACGAGGTCCCAAGGGCAGGCCCTATCTTCTCTTTGCTGTACCCCCAAAACTACGGGGTCCTGAGAACAGGCCCCATCTTCCTTCTACTGTACTCCGAAATTAGGGCACCCTGAGGGCAGGCCTCATCTTTCCTCAGCTACACCCCCAAACTATGGCATCCCGAGGGCAGGCCTCATCTTTCCTTAGCTACACCCCCAAACTAGGGCATCCCGAGGGCAGGCCTCATCTTTCCTCAGCTACACCCCCAAACTAGGGCATCCCGAGGGCAGGCCTCATCTTTCCCCAGCTACACCCCCAAACTACGGCATCCCGAGGGCAGGCCAAGTCTTTCCTCAGCTACACCCTCAAACTATGGCATCCCAAGGGCAGGCCAAGTCTTCTCTCTGCTCTACCCCCAAACTATGGGATCTTGAAGACAGGCCCGATCTGCTCTTCCCCTATCTTCAACAACTGGGACCCTGAGGAGCAGAGGCCAGTCTCCCTCCAGTCTCTCCACCAACCTGGGAGCCCCAAAGGGCCCTGGATATTCTCATACTCCAAACAGAGATCCCTGAGGCCAGTGCCCCATCTCCTGTCCTTGTTACCAAACTGAGAGGTACCCGGGGTAGAACTACTACCAGCCTATGCCATATGGGGTCCCCTTCTGCCTGCCCCCACAGGGACCCCAGTGCCCACCTCCAGCTCCAGCGCCGAGGGGGTATCGGCCTCCGCCATCCTGGGTCCGGGCTGAGGGCCCCGCCCTCTTCCTGAACCTCAGCCCCACCAGGGCCTCTCGGCCGCCACTTCCTCTTTCCTGTCAACTCCCAGCACCCCGTGCGTGGGGCCAACTTCAGGGCATCTAAGGGACCTTCCCTTCAGCCACCTCTAGGGCCAAGCCTGCTCCTCTAGATGAAACCCAGGGACAGTCCTTGCTCGTTGTGCCTAGAGAATGTCCAAGGTATAAGCAGTTTGCACATTCACACACTCATGCTATATCCAGCAGGGGATGCAGGTGCCAGGGGCTGACGTGAATGTGCACACACCTTCACACACACATGAGCATGTGCACAGAACACAGGCTCACAAGTGTTTGCACACTGTCTCTTTTTTTTCTTTTTTGAAACGGAGCCTCCCTCTGTGTTGCCCAGGCTGGAGTGCACTGGCATGAACTTGGCTCACTGCAACCTCCGCCTCCCAGGTTCAAGCAATTCTCCTGCCTCAGCCTCCCGAGTAGCTGAGATTACAGGCGTACACCACCACGCCTGGCTAATTTTTATATTTTTAGTAGAGATGGGGTTTCACCATGTTGGCCAGGCTGGTCTCGAACTCCTGACTTCAGGTGATCCGCCCACCTTGGCCTCCCAAAGTGCTGGGATTACAGGCGTGAGCCAGCTCACCGGCCGGTGTTTGCACACTTTCATGCCTGCAGGTGTGTGCCTGCAGCACAGGCTCACATAAGTGCACACTCCCATGCCTGTGGGTGTGGATGAAACCAAGACCCACATACAGGTGCACACTTCCACACCTGCAGGTATGTGCCTGGAACATGGGCTCACAGGGTACCCATTCCCATGCCTACCACATACGATGCTCTTATTTGCAAACACATACAAGTGCTTATAGGTGTCACCCTAGAACCTATACAAGACACATTCCCACCTGCCCAAGAGGGCACGGCCCACATGCTCATGCATGTGCGCATGCTCACACATGTATGCACGCTCCCTGAAGCCCTCACAGCGCATCCATGCTCCCACAGGCCTCCAGCCCTGCGACTACCTGCATATGTCCCTGTACCCAGACCCTCCCAGCCGCCCCTTGTCCCTGCCCGGCTTCCCCTTCAGGGTCAGAAGAGCCACTTCTTCAGAAACGAGGCCCCCTTCCTGCAGACAGGCCGCCCCAACTTCCTGCTTCCTCTCAGTCCAGTTGCCAACGGTTATTGACCATAGCTGAGAGGCCCAGGGTCCCAGCCAGCCCGGTGGCACCTCCCTCGGGCCAACACGATTAGGGGACAGCACTGGGAGGCTGGGATAAGAATTCCCAAAACTGGCTAGGCATGGTGGCTCATGCCTATAATCCCAGCACTTTGGGAGGCTGAGGCGGGTGGATCACGTGAGTTTGGGAGTTCAAGACCAGCCTGGCCAACATGGTGAAATCCCGTTTCTACTAAAAATACAAAAAATTAGCCAGGCATAGTGGTGTACTCCTGTAATCCCAGTTACTTGGGAGGCTGAGACAGGAAAAGTGCTTGAACTCAGGAGGTAGAGGTTGCAGTGAGCCAAGATTGCGCCATTGCACTCTAGCCTGGGCAAGAAGAGAGAAACTCCGTCTAAAAAAAAATTCCCAAAACCAGGCCAGTTACGTTGGCTCATATCTGTAATCCCAGCACTTTGGGAGGCTGAGGCAGGCAGATCACTTGAGGTCAGGAGTTCGAGACCAGCCTGGCCAACATGGTGAAACCCCATCTCTACTAAAAATGCAAAAATTAGCCGGGCATAGTGAAATGTCCTTGTAATCCCAGCTGCTCGGAAGGCTGAGGCAGAATGGCTTGAACCCAGGAGGCGGAGGTTTCAGTGAGTCGAGATCGCACTACTGTACTCCAGCTTGGGCGACCGAGCGAGATTTGTCTCAAAAAAAGAAAATAAAAAACAAAAGAATGCCCAAATCAACAGCCTACAAAACCACTTGCTAAATACACAGTAACATTCAAGAACAACTACAGACATGCGCCAGCATACGATGAGGTTACTTCCTGATAAGCTCATCATAAGTTGAAAATATCATCAGTCAAAAATGTATTTAATACACCTTATCGGGCTGGGCGTGGTGGCTCACGCCTGTAATCCCAGCACTTTGGGAGGCCGAGGAGGGCGGATCACGAGGTCAAGAGATTGAGACCATCTTGGCCATGGTGAAACACCGTCTCTAAAAAAAAGAAAAAAAAAAAAAATACACCTTATCCACCAAACATCACAGCTCACCCCCTTTGCTACCTTAAATGTGTTCAGAGCACTTATCCAAGCCTACAGTCGGACAAAAATACCTAATACAAAGCTACTTTACAATTAGGTTGAATATTTCATGTAAGTTTTTTTTTCTTTTTTTGAGTCAGGGTCTTACTCTGTCTCCCAGGCTGCAGTGCAGTGATGTGATCTCTGCAGTCTCTACCTCCCGGGCTCAAACGGTTCTCCCAGCTCAGCCTCCCGAATAGCTGGGACTCCAGGCATGCATCACCACATCTGGCTAGTTTTTGTATTTCTCTCTCTCTTTTTTAAGATGGAGTCTCGCTCTATAACCAGGTTGGAGTGCAGTGGTGTGATCTCAGCTTGATGCAACCTCTGCCTCCTGGGTTCAAGCAATTCTCCTCCCTCAGCCTCCAGAGCAGCTGAGACTACAGGCGCATGCCACCACGCCTGGCTAATTTTTGTATTTTTAGTAAAGACGGGGTTTCACCATGTTGGCCAGGACGGTCTCAATCTCTTGATCTCATGATCCGCCCACCTCGGCCTCCCAAAGTGCCAGGATTACAGGTGTGTGCCACTGCACCAGACCCCCAATTTTTGTATTTTTCATAGACCTGGGGTCTCACTATGTTGTCCAGGCTGATCTCAAACTCTTGGGCTCAAGCAATCCTCCTGCCTTGACCTCCAAAAGTGCTGGGATTATAGGTGTGAGTCCCCCCTACCCCACCACCCTGCCTCAATTTGAAATGAGAGCACCCAGATTACAAATGTTGGCTAGGAAATGGCCCCCTGGCATTATCTCCTTCAGCTGGGGGCATCCATTTCGCAGCCAAGGAATGTTATCCTTGGCCCGTGACTGATCTCAAGAGCAACTGCCCAAGGAAGGACACAGACCAAGTGTATCACTCCCACCATCTTCCCAACCCACCCTAATCATCCTGAGTAGCTGCCAACAATCTCCCCACTTCACAGGTGAGGAAACTGAAGCTCAAGGAAGTAATAGTAGTTCGTTTTTTTGTTTTTTGGGGTTTTTTTTTTTTTTGAAATGGAGTCTCGCTCTGCTGCCCAGGCTGGAGTGCACTGGCTCGATCTTGGCCCACTGCAACCTCCAACTCACTGGTTCAGGCAATTCTCCTGCCTCAGCCTCCTGAGTAGCTGGGATTATAGGCACGTGCCAACCACGTCCAGCTATTTTTTGTATTTTTAGTAGAGACGGGGTTTCACATGTTGGCCAGGCTGGTCTTGAACTCCTGACCTCAAGCGATAGGCCAGCCTCGGCCTCCCAAAGTGCTGAGATTACAAGTGTAAACCACCGTGCCTGGCCAGTAACCCAGTAGTTTTCAATGGAGGGGAGATTTCCTCCCCAACCCCAGGGACATGTGGCAACATACAGAGTCATTTTTGTTTGTCATAACTGTGGGTAGGGAGGTGGCTTCTATCAGGGTGAAGCCAGGGACGCTGCTCAGGACCCTGCAGTACTCAGGACAGCCCCCACTGCAAAGAACAACCCAGTGCTCAGTGTCAGCAGTGCTGAGGCTGAGACGCCTACGGTTAAATGTTCATAGATTTGGCCAGGCATAGTGCTTCACATCTGTAATCCCAGCACTTTGGGAGGCTGAGGCAGGAGCAGTGCTTGAGGTCAGGAGTTGGCGATCGGTCTGGGCAACACAGAAAGACCTAAAAAATCTCTACAAAATATAAAAAGTATTGGCTGGGTATGATGGCACTGCCAGTAATTTTAGCACTTTACGAGGATGAGGCCGGAGGATTGCCTGAGATCAGACCAGCCTGGGCAAAATGGTGAGACGCCATCTCTACAAAAAATACAAAAATTTTCCAGGTGTGGTGATGTGTGCCCGTAGTCCCAACTACTTGGGAGCCCTGAGATGGGAGGCTCGGCTGAGCCCAGGGGGCAGAGGTTGTTGCAGTGGGCCAAGATCACACCACCGCACTCCAGCCTGGGCAAGAGAGCCTGTCTCAAAAAGAAAAAAAGAAAGCCTGGGTGCAGTGGCTCACACCTGTAATCCCAGCACTTTAGGAGGCTAGGCAGGCAGGTCACTTTGAGCTCAAAAGTTCAAGACCAGCCTAGGCAACATGGCGAAACCCTGTCTACTAAAAATACAAAACTTAGCTGGGCATGGTGGTGCCCAGATGGCACCTGTAGTCCCAGCTACTCAGGAGGCAGGGGTGGCAGGATAGCTTGAGTCTAGGAGGCAGAGATCATGCTGCTGCACTCCAGCCTGGGTGACAGAGTGAGACCCCAGTCTTAATTTAAAAAAATAAAGGAAAAAAAAATTAGCCAGGTGTGGCAGTGCACGCCTGTAGTCCTGTAGATCAGGTGTTTGAGGCTGCAGTGAACTAGAATCTCGCCACTGCATTCCAGCCTGGGCAACAGAGCGAGACCCTGTCTCTACAAAAATAAAAACAAGTTAGCCAGGTGTGTTGGTCTGTGCCTTTTGTGGCATGGACACAAGTGTGATTACAAGTGTGAACCACCGTGCCTGGCCAGTAACCCAGTAGTTTTCAATGGAGGGGAGATTTCCTCCCCAAACCCAGGGACATGTGGCGACATACGGAGTCATCTTTGGTTGAGAGCTACTCGGGAGGCTGAGGCAGGAAGATCACTTGAGCCCCGGAAATCGAGGCTGCAGTGAGCTAGGATCGCACCACTGTACTCCCAGCCTGGGTGACAGAGAAGACTCTCTCCCCCAAAATAAATAAATGTAAATAAGTAAATATATCACTAAGCACACAGATTCACACCCTGAGCCGCTGACCAGGACGATTACCAGTAACACCTTCACCGCAGCCCCACCTGCCAAGTGCTGGCCAGGTCTTGGTCTCTCTCTCCCATGAACACCCTCTTAGTCCCATTTCTCCTAGGTCAGAACCGAGGCTCAGAGAGGCGAAGGCACTGGGCCCAGGACACACAGCGAGGAAGTGTCAGTGCTGGAATTTAAGCCCAGGCTCACTGAATACCACCCTTGCTCAGTCAGGCCCCACCCCAATCCCAGCAGGCAGAGCAAGGACACAGCCAAGAGCCGGGCCAGCTCAACTGGGGAAGTCCAGGCAGAGAGGAGAGGTAGCCTCCCTCGGCCCCACCTCCAGCAGCTGAGGTCTCTAACACACAGAGAGAGGGAGGCTGGGCTCCTGGGTTCTCCTCTCCTGAGTGTGACTCACTTCTACCCAGGGCATTGGGGTCACCTGAGGGCCAGCAAGGCAAACCCAGGACTCAGGGGCCCGGCCTGGCCTATGGTGAATCCCTGCTCCCCCATGGAGCGGAGACCTCAGACCCAGAGGACCTGCCTCCCAGAATCCCTGCCTTGCCAGCGCAGCCAGGGACCTAGACCTCCACATCCGGAGATTTCAATGCCTTGGGCGTTTCCGGAATCTGGACAGGACATCCGTTTGCAGGACACAGAACAGACAGGCACACGTCGGGACAGACAGAAGGACAGGGCAGCAGGCCCAAGCAGCCATGAGAGAGGAAAGACCAGAACGGGGGAACAGACAGGGGAGGAAATGGGAAGGGGGGACCAGGGCGTGGGACAGCCCGTCTGGGTCATGTGTGGGACACGCCAAGCGCATGCAAGCGCCCGGGAATTCCTACACAGCCCGCTCTGGGCCAGAGGTAGAGGCAGGGACTCCGGCCCATCCCGGCCCTGAGGTCTGACCTTGTGTGATCGGCAACACCAGATACGCCCAGCTCCTCGGCAAGGCCGGCAGGCCATCAGCAGGACTGGGGAGGCGGGAGGGACCGGGGGTCACAGGGGAGACACAGAGGGGCCGGGGGCAGGTGCAGAAGGAGATGAGAACCCAGTTACACAACCACAGGACGGTGAACTGGCTGGTGAGGTGCTAATGGGGGCACCCAGGCACAGACATTGCTCAGATTTGGGTCACTTGAACCAAAGAAGGTTGGCAGTCACCCTGGCCCTCCTTGTCACAGATGGGGAAGGTGGTGAGTCCAGGACAGTGATATCCACCACGTGGCACAGGGGGAATCTGGCTGGGTAGGATGCTGGTGCCAGTCACGTGTGTGTTGTGGGGCTGGGGGTGACCCAGCCCTGCCCAGCCACCATGCAAAGAAGTAGGATTCTATCTATGGGAGCATCCCTGGCCTGTTGACTGGGACACTCCCCACCCAGGAGAAGGTTCCACCTGACAGCACAGGGGGTGAGAGTGGAGGGTCCCGGTCCCCTGACCTAATGTAGTGACCCGGGTACTTCCGCCAACAGGTGCCAATCTGGGTGGCGTCTGGAAGATCGTAAAGCTGTCTAGAGGCGGGAGTGGCTGGAGCTTTGTTATGCGGGGGAAGGGCACGGGCCCGGCAGGGCGTCCTCTTCCCCTCCCAGAGCACCGCGCCAGGCACCTGGCCCAGGTGGAGCGGCACCTGTCGGGCACCCAACCCTAGGGAGGGGGATGAGTTTGGGGGGACGAGAGGCACCGGGACTCCCAGCCAACCACAGACACCCGAAGTCGCGCCTCCGCCGCGTCCCTTCTAGTTCTCCAGGAGGCCGAGTTGGGGGGTGCGGCAGGGGGTTGCCTCTGGGATCGCCCCCCCACCAGCCCTGTCCACATCGCCACCTGCCGAGAAGGGGGCCTCGGCGGCTCCACAGTCACCGCCCAGGGAGGGGGCGCCCGGCGCTCCGCAGGCCCCCTCCGTCGCCACCCGGGTCCGGTTCGGGGAGCTGGGGGGCTCCCCCGGCAGCGCGCAGACCGGGTCCCCGGCGCCGTCCGGTCGCCCCGCGACTCCAGACGCAGGTGCGCCTACCTGCACGGCGTCGCTGGCCATGTCCTCGTGCAGTCCGCCAGGGGTCCCCACGCGGAGGGAGGGGCGGCGAGAGGAGCGCGCGTGCGCCCCGGGCGCGGCGGGGAGGGGGCGGGCGCGGCGCGACCCTCCCCGGCGCGCGGCCCGCTCCGGCCTGCTAGGCTCCGGCCCCGCCTGGCCAGGCCGCCGAGTCCCGGCGCCGCGCCCTCCGGCCCCAGCGGCCGCCGGGCCCGGTCACGTGACCCCGGAGGTCGGAGCCCGGGGAGGGGGCGGGGCCGAGTGGGGAGGGCCTCCCAGAGGCCCCCGGGGCTGCGGGGTCCCGCCCGCCCGCCCGTCCCCTCCGTCTCCCGATCCCGGAGCGCCCCCATCGGCGCCCCGCCTTGCCTTTTTCCGGGTCCCGCGACGACCGCACGCTGCCGAGAGGTCCCTCATTGGAGCGCGCGGGAACCCGAGGAGAACGGTTGCCCGCGTTCAAGCGGAGAGCGGCCAAGGCCTTTGGGCCTCCCGGGACCCCTGAAAAAACAAATAACCCCCCCCACCCCACCGGTTCTTTTGCAGGCTCGGGACGCCTGCATCCGTGGTCCCCTGCTCAAGGGCATGGAAGGTTCCCCGTTACCTGGAGACAAGCTCTGGGCAGATCTGCATTAAAATCCCAGCGCTCCACGCCTTGGGGAAGCCAAACCCTTCAGAGTACCTCATCAGTGAAATGGGAATGAGGCAGCTGCCTCTTGGGTGTCGGTAAAATTCAATGAAACAGTGCAGGCCAAGAGCTGAGAAACACTAGACGCTCAGTAAGTGTTGGCTGCTGTCACTTTTAATGTTATCGTTATTGTTTGTTGTTTTGCTGTTGGTTTGGGGACCGAGTTTCGCTTGGTTGCCCAGGTTGGAGTGCAGTGGTGCGATCTCGGCTCACTGCAACCTCCGCCTCCCAGGTTCAAGCGATTCTCCTGCCTCAGCCTCCCGAGAAATCTGGGATTCCAGGCGCCCGCCACCATGTCCAGCTAATTTTTGTATTTTTAGTAGAGACGGTTTCATCATGTTTGAACAGGCTGGTCTCGAACTCCTGACCTCAGGTGATCCGCCTGCCTCTGTCTCCCAAGTGCTGGGATTACAGGAGTGAGCCACCGCACCCGGCGTCTATTATTGTTATTATTATTAAAAGAGGTTTGAATCCCAACTCGCTGTTCATCCTGGGGACTCCTGTGGCCTCTGAGTCTTAGTTCTCCCCGCTATAAAATGGGCACCGCCTTCTTTTTCGGGGCTGCTGCATGCAGATGGCGCTCCATAAATGCAGACTCGTGCCCAAGAGGAGGGTGGAGGCCTCTGCGGAATTTCTAGAGGATCTCCGGGGTCTGCAGAGCATGCAGCTTTGTTCGTGGCAGCCGTCGGACCCCACACTCCTTCGGAAACCAGGCGAGGGAGCCAAACCTTGTTCCCGGGGCTCTGGCGGGGAGCGCTCCCTGGCGGCGGTACCGGCACATTGACGCCCTCTGGGGATACGCGGAAGCGCAGTGGGCTGCGGGCACCTTGGTTACGCGTGACTCTGTGTGGTTCCAGTCGTCCCAGAAACCAGGCCGCGATGTTTTCGCTCTTATTTTTTCCTCTGAGCAAGTCTTTGGAGGATATGAACGACAGAAAGAGAGAGGGAGGAGAATTACGCTGATCCAAAATCCATCCAGCCTGGACTCAAGCAGTCCTTCTGCATTGGCCTCCCTAAATGCTGGGATTACAGGCATGAGCCATCAAGCCTGGCCCAAGCTAGTTCTTTTGCTCCAGTTTTGCAGGTGAGTAAGCTGAGAAGCCCCTCACCCTAATCATCAAGCCAGGATGTCTATGGCCCTTTCCCTGAGAAACGAAGTATCTCCCTCTAATTCTCCAGCCCACCCATTGTACAGATGAGGAGGACAAGGCAGAGCGAGGTTTCGGGGAGCTGAGGGATTGGGTTGTCTGGAACCACCTTGCACAGGGTTGGGCCCTCCCTCTCTGCCTGCCAGGTCCCAGGCTGCCTCCCTAGATGGAGCTGGGGAAACCAGCCAAATTCTCGCTCCACCCTTCAGGCATTCATTTACTCAGTGAACATTTAGAGACCCATGAGGGAGTTTGGTGGCACTGGAAACAAAGTTGCAGTTCGGGCTTTTTTTTTTTTTTGAGACAGAGTCTCATTCTGTTACCCAGGCAGGGCAGTGGGTAAGATCGCAGCTCACTGCAGTCTCAACCTCCAGGGCTCAAATGATCCTCTCATCTCAGCCCTCTGAGCAGCTGGGACTACAGGCATGCACTACCATGCCCAGCTAATTCTGTTTTCTGTTTTTTTTTTGTTGTTGTTGTTGTTTTTTGCAGAGATGAAGTCTCAGTGTGTTGCCCAGGATGGTCTTGAACTCCTGGCCTCAGGCAATCCTCCAGCCTCAGCCTCCCAAAATGCTGGGATTACAGGTGTGAGCCACCACGTCCAGCCACACTTTGTGCTTTAGAAGGGGACATGGCCAGGTTCAAGCCTGTAATCCCAACACTTTGGGAGGCCAAGGTGGGTGGATCACCTGAGGTCAGGAGTTTGAGACCAGCCTGGCCAACATGGAGAAACCCTGTCTCTACTAAAATACAGAAAAAATTAGCCGGATGTAGTGGTGAGCCCTGAAGTCCCAGCTCCTGGGGAGGCTGAGGCAGGAGAATCACTTGAATCTGGGAGATGGAGATTGTAGTGAGCTGAGAGTGGCCCTTGCACTCCATCCTGGGCAACAAGAGCGAGACTCCGTCTCAAAAAAAAAAATAGGGAGACATAGCTGGGCATGGTGGCACGTTCCTATAGTCCCAGCTACTCAGGAAGCTGAGGCACTAGAATTGCTTGAACCTGGGAGGCAGAGGTTGCATTGAGCAGAGAGCCCACCACTGCACTCTTAAGAGCAAGACTCTGTCTCAAAAAACAAAATAAATTGGAGAGGGCGGTTGTTGGGTTCGGTGGCTCACGCCTATAATCCCAGCTCTTTGGGAAGCCAAGGCAGGCGGATCACCTGAGGACAGGAATTTGAGACCTGGCCAACATGGCAAAACCCTGCCTCTAATAAAAATACAAAATTAGGTTGGGCGTGGTGGCTCATGCCTGTAATTCCAGCACTCTGGGAGGCCGAGGCGGGTGGATCACCTGAGGTCAGGAGTTTGAGGCCAGCCTGACCAACATGGTGAAACTCTGTCTCTACTAAATACAAAAACTTAGCCGGGTGTGGTGGCAGGTGCCTGTAATCCCAGCTACTTGGGAAGCCGAGGCAGAAGAATCGCTTGAACCCAGGAGGCAGAGGTTGCAGTGAGCCAAGATCGCACCATTGTACTCCAACCTGGGCAACAGAGTGAGATTCCGTCTCAAAAAATAATAATAATAATAATAAGCTGGGCACAGTGGCTCATGTCTGTAATCCCAGCACTTTGGGAGGCCGAGGCAGGCAGATCACCTGAGGTCAGGAGTTCAAGACCAGCCTGGCCAACATGGTGAAACCCCATTGCTACTAAAAATACAAAAAATTAGCCAGGCGTGATTGCATGTGCCTGTATTCCCAGCTACTCATGAGGCTGAGGCAAGAGAATTATTTGAACCCGGGAGGCTGCAGTGAGCCAAGATAGCACCACTGCACTCCAGCCTGGGCAGCAAGATGGAAAGTCTGTCTCAAAAGAAGAAAAAGGCCGGGCGCGGTGGCTCACGCCTGTAATCCCAGCACTTTGGGAGGCCAAGGAGGGTGGATCACGAGGTCAAGAGATCGAGACCATCCTGGTCAACAAGGTGAAACCCCATCTCTACTGAAAATACAAAAAAAAAAAAATTAGCTGGGCATGGTGGCACACACCTGTAGTCCCAGCTACTCGGGAGGCTGAGGCAGGAGAATTGCTTGAACCCAGGAGGAGGAGGTTGCGGTGAGCTGAGATCGAACCATTGCACTCCAGCCTGGGTAACAAGAGTGAAACTCCGTCTAAAAAAAAAAAAAAAAAAAAAAAAAAAGAAGAGAAAAATCATGGCACTGAATTGCAGCCTGAGCAACAGAGTAAGACTCTATCTCAAAGAAACAAAAAACAGGCTGGACTCGGTGGCTCACGCCTGTAATCCAGTCACTTTTGGGAGGCCCAAGTGAGCAGATCACCTGAGGTTCAGAGTTCAAGACCAGCCTGATCAACATGGAGAAACTTCAACTACTAAAAACACAAAATTAGCCAGGCATGGTGGTGCATGCCTGTAATCCCAGCTACTCGGGAGGCTGAGGCAGGAGAATTGCTTGAACCCGGGAGGTGGAGTTTACAGTGAACTGAGATCACACCATTGCACTCCAGCCTGGGCAACAAAAGTGAAACTCCGTCTCAAAAAAAAAAAAAAAAAATAGAAAAGAAACAAAAAACATTAAACAGCACTTTGAAAAAAAAAAAAAAAAGAGAGAAACGAAAAACAACCACCCACTTTCAAAAGAAAATAATGTTGCCTTACTTTTTTTTTTTTTGAGACAGGCTGGAGTGCAATGGCACAATCTTGGCTCACTGCAACCTCCACCTCCGGGGTTCAGGTGTTTCTCCTGCCTCAGCCTCCTGAGTAGCTGGGATTACAGGCGCCCGCCACCACACCTGGCTAGTTTGTGTATTTTTAGTAGAGATGGGGTTTCACCGTATTAGCCAGGATGGTCTCCATCTCCTGACCTCGTGATCCACCCACCTCGGCCTCCCAAAGTGATGGGATCACAGGCCTGAGCCATCGCGCCTGGCCCATCTCACCTTATTTTCAACCTCATGCCCTTTGCACTGGCTGTTATCTGTTTTGGAAAGCCCTTCTATCACATCTCTCCAAGGCTGGCCCCTTTGCTCATTTAGTTATCTGCCTAAATGTCACATCTTCTGAGCAACCTTCGCAGACCACACCCAAGTCATTTCTGGCCCTTGGCCCTGTTTGATTATTTTGCATGTTACTCCTCCATGAAATTGCACAGTGCCTGTGCTGTTTCCGTCTTTGTTAAAGGAATGAGTGGACGCAATATGAAGTATAAGGTGAAAGGTATCACAGACCTGCGAAGGCTGGAGGGGGCAGCCATACCACTTCGGAGGAAGCGGTCAGCCTAGGCTTCCCTGAATGGCTGATACTGGAGTGAAACTGGCAAAGACAAGCTAGAAAATTGCAAAGTGAAGGCTGGACATGGTGGCTCATGCCTGTGATCCCAGTGCTTTGGGAGGCTGAGGCAGGAGGGTTACTTGAGGCCAAGAGTTCAAGACCAGCCTGGGCAACATAGCAAGACCCCACCTCTGAAAAAAAAAATCAGCTAGGCATAGTGGTACGAGCCTGTACTCCCAGCCACTTGGGTGATTGAGACAGGAGGATCAGTTGAGCCCAGGAGTTCCAGCTTGGGTAACAGAGCAAGACCTTGTCTCCATAATTTAAAGCAAAAAGAAGGAGGAGGAAAGAAAATTAAATAAAATTGCTAGGTAAAGAGCGAAAAGGTGTCTGATAGAAGGAATAGCAGGGGCAAAGGCCCAAGATGGGCAAGAAAAACTTGGCACTTTCTGGGACCTCCTTGTTGTTCTGAAAATGAGGCCTGTTGCCACCTCACAGGCTTTGCAGTGGCTCTTCCCTCTGTCTGAAATGCTTTTCCTTTTATTTTCCTTCCTTCCCTTCCCTTCCCTCCTTCCCTTCCTCCCTCTCTCCCTTCCTTCCTCTTCTTTCTCTCTTTTTTTTCTCTCTCGCTTTCGTTCTCTTTTTTCTTTTGAAACAGAGTCTGGCTCTGTCACCCAGGCTAGAGTGCAGTGGCGCGATCTCGGCTCACTGCAGCCTCCACCTCCCGGGTTCAAGTGATTCTCCTGCCTCAGCCTCCCAAGTAGCTGGGATTACAGGCACCTGTCACCATGCCCAGCTAATTTTTGTATTTTTAGTAGAGATGGGGTTTCACTGTGTTGGCGAGGCTGGTCTTGAACTTCTGACCTAGTGATCCACCCGCCTTGGCCTCCCAAAGTGCTGGGATTACAAGCATGAGCCAACATACCGGCCTTCTTTTCTTTTCCTTTTTTCTTTTTTTTTTTTTTTTTTTGAGACAGGGTCTCCCTCTGTCACCTAGGCTGGAGTGCAGTGGCGTGATCATAACTCACTGCAGCCTGAAACTCCTGGGCCCAAGTGATCCTCCTGCCTCCTGAGTAGCTTCCTGAGTAGCTGGGGCTGCAGGTACACACAACCACACCTGACTGGTATTTTGTTGTTGTTGAGACAGGGTCTTGCTGTGTTGCCCAGGCTGGTTATAAACTTCTAGGCTTAAGCAACACCCCCTGCCTGAGCCTCCAAAATGCTGGCATTACAGGCGTGTAACACCTCGCCTGGCCTGCTCTTCCTTTTCTCCTGGCATTCTCTCTTCCTCACTTCATTTGCACCTTTGCTCAAAGGTCGCCTCCTTAGAGAAGTCTTCCCTGACTGCAGCATCACGGAAAACAAGCCCAAGCCCCACTTCATCCCCACCAAACACCACTCCTCACATGGCTTGATTTTTCTTCCTTGCACATTTTAATGAATTTTTTCTACTATTTTATTTCTTGCTCTCTCCCAGGAAGATGTCAGCTCTCCAAGGACGGGGATCTGTTTTGTTCACTGCTGGGTCCCTGGCTCCTAAAACAGGGTCTAGCACATAGTAGTTGCTCAATAAACAGCCATATGGTGAATAGATAAACAAACCCCGCATCAGAAGTCACAGCTAGAGTTTTTAGGGCTGATGAAACTGGAGCGGGGGCTGGTTCCAGATGCTGCAAACTCGGCTTACTGCAACCTCCTGGGTTCAAGTGATTCTCCTGCCTCAGGCTCCTGAGTAGCTGGGATTACAGGCGCGCGCCACCACACCTGGCTAATTTTTGTATTTTTAGTAGAGACGGAGTTTCACCATGTTGGTCAGGCTTGTCTTTTCTTTCTTTCCTTACTTTTTATTTTTCTTTTTTTCTTTCTTTCCTGCCTCTCCTTCTTTCTTTCCTCTTTTTTTTTTTTTTTTTTTTTTTTTTTTTTTTTTGAAAGTAATAAACAGTCCCCCCCGCGGCGGTGCAGTGATGCAAAAATTGCACACACCCACCATTGGAACCCCGGGTAACGCCAATAACAAA
>CAUYUD010099259.1:0-10818 GCA_963575295.1 Alouatta caraya | reverse complement strand
AAATTCTTTTAAGCACAGAGTTTCAAAAGTTTCTAAGTAGAGATTTTATGCAACTGTTGGTTTAAAATGCACTAAAGAATTTATACTTTCATTTTCTTGAGATTTCTTTTTAATTGAGATCTTATGCTTGATACTAGAATATCTACTGGGATAGAAAAAAAGTACAATTGGAAAAGCTAACACTGAATCACTATACTTTTTTAGATGAGATATATATCAAGGTTAATTATAAGTAAAAATCTTCAACTGCAGCAACTCAGAGCAACAGGATACTAACAGCATCACTGATTCCAGCGTAGACAGCATAACAATAATTCCAGAGAAATCGGGTGCGGTAGAAGACAATCCTCCCTAGCTGTTTGCCGTGGCCGGTTATATCCCATGCTGTCAGGTTTCCTTGAATACTCACGACTGAAACGCAGAAGTGGCCCAGCAAAAGGGAGAGTTTTGTAAAGGCAACCTCCATTTGCAAATGATAAACCCCAATCATATAATACTCAGCAAGATTTCACTATAAATTCAGTTCTAATTATATTCTACGCAAGATTCAATTTTGTTTCATATTCCATATTGTCTGTCTTTCACCTACATTAGAACCTCTGTTCCCAGGGGTGCTATATCCTCAGTAATCTCATACCTCAAAATGGCTACCTCTGACCATCTCTGCTTCAGCAAATCTCTTGAACTCTTTCTTGAATGATCTGTCTTCAGCAAATGCATGACACCTGCTAAGAAGACCTTTTTCTTCTGATAGTTAAATCCAAATATTCAATTTATTTAAAAGAGAACTTTATATGTGCCTAATTGTTTACCTTTAAATTACCAAAGAGAAAAAATGGTAAAGATTATTTACTCATCAGAAAAGCTTTTGTCACTGACACATTTTTAGAAAACTTTTAAAGATTTTTAATACAAGAAGTTGCTTTTTTTCTGAAATGTCAAAACCCAGTTCACATGAAAGTACCTATGATTAAAATAATCTCTAAACTTGTAGGAAAAAATCTATTTTACCCACCAAGTCTATTCCTTTTCTCCATGTTTTCTGATCAAATTCTAAAATGTTGTACAAAGATACAGTGGAAATATCTACTATTTTGAGACAGCAGTCTCATTCATACAAGACCTATAATACCCCTCTTGTATGCATTTTAAACCTAGAAAAATCTTATTTCTGAAGTAACAGTTCCAGTTTGAATTTTGAGATAAACAATACTGATCCCCAGACATTAAAAAAATAATTTTAGGTAAACCTCATATTTAGGAAATGTGGGTGAACTAATGGAATTAACCCAAATGTATAAAGAAACTTGGAACATGCTGATAAAGACCCCTTAAGCAGAGGGCACCTATGTTTGCAGGCACTCCAGTTTTGAGCCTTCTTAATTAATCTACTATTTTCTCCAGAGCTGGGATTTTCTACTTTTAACGCAACAGCAAAATAACAATTCAGCATGTTCCCAGAGTACAAACAAGGATTGTGCTGATGTAATATTTACAACTGCATCTTCTCTGGGTTCTTCTTTTATCTCTTCCTCTGCTCTGGGTCTTTTATCAGTCAGTCAGCTAAGGTCAGACTCACCTCAATGGCTCAGCACACCAGTCTTGTTTCCATTACATTTGGAGGCAGAAAATCTGAATCTTTACAATGCTGACCTTATTGTTTTACAAGCTATTGATTATGGCTATCAAATTTCAGCAGTTCAGTGGGGTCAGTCTCTGGAAAAATAAAAGGCAGAAAGAGAAGCCACATTCCTCCTCTCTTCTGACTGCACTGACTTCTCCATTAGTTAGATTTTGGTGTAATTAGAATGAATCACTGCAAGACACAGCTCCTGTCTATTCTAGACTGCCACTCTTGATTCACCTTGATTTTTGGCCATACATCAGAGAACACATCTGGTATGTAATGAGGAATGTACACAGTGGAAAGGGGAGGTCAGCGAGAAGTGAATGGGTCCTCTCTAGGAATGATTATAGTTACTGACACACAAATAAATGGCATGTATCACAATCCACAACTCTTAGGAAGTGTAAATCTCATATTTGACATACCCTTTGGCAAGAGATAGACTTTATGAATCTTTTTCACATCACTAGAGCAGTTTTATACAAGGATACCTTGTCCTGACATAATTCTCAACCTCAAATGCTTTTCTTATCTTTCAGGAATATATTTTTCCACTATAATTTTTTTTCCATACATTAGGCCTTCAATATAATAATCGTTAAACCACAGTACTTTTGCCTCACAGATTATTTTCTCCCCTGGACTACTTTCTTTCTAACCTTGTGATTCCTTTAATAATATTATCACTTATTGAATGCTTACAATATTCTGGGCACTATGCTAAGTGAATTATTTAATTATCTCATTTAAACCTCAACAATACTGAGGTAGCTTTGTTATTGTCTCTATTTCATGGATGAGAAGGCTGAAATAAAGCACACTTAAGTGATTTTGATGACAATCACATAAACATTAAATGGTAGAAATCAGACTGGAACCCAGGAAATATGTCTCTGAACCTGCAACCTAATCACTGCACCAGATTGGCTCCTTTTCATTAAATGAACAGATGAATAAAATAGCTAACTACCCACCCACCAACTCTGTGTCTGTCTCTTTGCTTGATACTTAGAATACAAACGTGACTCTCTCACTCTTCCAATTCTTAAGTACATTGCAGAATAGCAGCATGTGCCAAAATAGCTTAAGTACAAGAATATAACTAGAATAAAATACCTAACATTTGTCTCTCATTATGTGCCAGATACTGTTTGAAATACCTGACCTACATTATCTAATATAAACCTGATAACTCCAAGGTAGGTACTATTATTATCTTCATTTTATAGATAAGAAAAGCCAAACACAGAGAAGTGTAGATGCTTGGAAAAGACAGCCAGCTATGATGGGGTAGATGTGAGATACAAAGTCAGGTGGAAAGAGGCACAAGATATGCAGAGAATGGGCTAGATTTTGTAAAGGAAAATGTATTTCTTCAGTTAAAAATCAGGGAAATCTTTGTGGCAGAGATGGCATTTGATCAAGACCTTGAATCATAGAATAGGCAATACAATTAGCTAAGACATTAATGTAGAAAAATCCAGGGCAAATGCTGAGAATAGCAAATAATTCAGAGGAAACCATGACTGAGAGTATGATTAATAAAGACCATACTATGTATATTTCCATACTCATAGTACCCTTGAATCATTTATACTATATAACCTAGTGGTAACAGAACTACAGAATTTAAGTTGTAACTCATCTATAAAAACAGAGGGAAACATGCTTTTAAAAAATGATTAAACACATTTTTCACTTAGAGCTTGATTCTGATACGTATTTTAGTGACATGGCCGTCCAGTAGCTTCCACTCATTGTCATTGTCACTGGTTTACTCGGGACAGATTTTGTTGCCTCAGTTTTCATTATGTACCGTATCAGTCAAGGTCCCAACAAAAAATGAATGGCACAGTCAAAACGGGATGACTTGAGAAGAGTCTGTTTCCACAAAAACTAATATGAAGTTGAGGGTGGAGTGTGGAGGAATCACTGGGGACAGTGCAGGGACCTGGAGCTAACAGCAATGGAGTATTCTGTTCCCCCTTGCATAAAGGTGTGAGGAAAGGGAGAGGTGAAGAACCCAGCATGTGAGACAGCCAGTGGAGGAGGCGACCCTGAGGACAACAGTGACCTTCAGTGGAAGGAAACAGACACTTGAAAGGAGCCAAAGGAATAAGGGAAAACCTGATTTTTCTCCCACCAGGTGTGGCGGACTAGACTTCCTATTGGCCTAAGAGAACCAGAAACCACATGGCAAAAGCAGCATGGTTGCTGTCTCTGTAAGTAAGCAGGTCAGGAGGGCGGAAGATATTAGTACATCTACATACAAATGTGTTCGGAACGTTGTCAACTTTTCAGGAATAAATTATGTAAGTAATAATTAAAATATGCCCCTGACTTCTATGGAATCTTTTAGATTGTTACAGAAGATCACTTGCTCTTAGTAAATACACCTTAACAAATGACTTTTTAATACTTTCAGAGTCAATATACACCCCAGGTACTAGCATATTCAAGTAATTATGTTGTAACTCCTGATTCAGACAAAAGAAACTCCAAGAAAAGTCACTCAATATTTATTTTAATGGTTTGAAGTGTTTTTTGAAATAGAGTTTTACATGAAAACTTACATTTAGGTCAGTGAATTATAAACTTGGTCACACAATGAAATCACCTGGGGAGCTTTGAAAATTATGATGCCTGGGACCCAGCCCTGGAGAGTCTATTCTAACTGGTTTAAATTCCAGCCTGAGCAACTGAAGTTCTAGACGTTCCCCAGCAGAGTCTAATTTGCAATCAAGACTGAGAGCCACAGATTTGGTCCATGATGATAACTAACAGGTGGTCTTTTTATCAGTCTTTTACAATATGATCTTAGTGTTCCTGTTTACCCAGTAAGACATTTGTCCTCTTCAAAATTAATCATAAGTCAATTAACTGTATGGTTAGTTAACTGAACCATTTGATAAATTAAAATTACTACACAAACCTTGCCAGTTTCCCTTTATTTTCTCCCCATGTCAATATCATCTGAATCAAGCAATTATATTGTACATGGATAGCCTACACTTTATCTTAAAGTTGCTAAGGAAGCAAGCTACACATTTATATAATGCTAGTCCAAAGAGTAACAAGTAAATGTTATTGCAAATATTAACATTTATTTTGTAAGTTTTTCTTTTGAGAAACTCAGCTGCATCACTTCTCGGCCTTTTGGCTAAGATCAAGTGAAAAACTCAGCTGCAAGCAGATCTCACAAAAGGTTTTATTTGACTACAGGAATATTTTTTCCTGCATTGACAATGCAGTCTCATCTAGCATACTTCATCACTGCTAGAAAAGGTTCCATATATGAGAAAAAGCAGCAGCCCAGCATAGGAGTTAGAAGCTGGACTCTGAAGTCTGAGTTTGAATCACTTTATAGCCGGGCAATTTTTGTCAAGTCACTCTTCTGCCTCTGTAAAGCTACAATAATAATGCTCACCTCACAGGGTTATTAAGAGAATTAGCAGAGTTAATATAAATAAAAGCACACAGCACAGTATCTAGCCTACAGGAACAGTTATATGTGTTAGCCATTAGCAGCCGCCATGCAAGCTGGGGTGACTTATGTGCTAGGAAAATGTCTTTTTCTCCAGTAGAAATTTCCTCTCAGTGATACATCAGTTTACCAATTAGGCTTTAGTTAACATGCAAAGATCATTCATACAGCTAATTCTTGGCTTTAGAATGTATATGAAAAAAATCAATAAATACACAATTAAAAAGAAAGGAATTAGAGTTTTCATATTTCCATTTCCATCTCTCTTAGAAGCCTTCTTGATAAATACTCATTGATACTGCAATCAATAAAGGAAAGGATTTGGAGATCACACCTGCCAAAAAAAAGGCAGAAAATGGAGAGAAAGTTCACTTAAGTTCTCTACAGTGTAAAAGAATAAAGTTAATTTCTAATCAAATATTTAGTTGAATGAGGATGATTCAAAAATTTCCTTGGTTATAATGAGTTGAAGGTTTTCTGTTTGGCAGAGGACAAGTTCCTGCCCCATCTGCATTCAGGTGGTTGATACTGTTCTTACTTAATGAGATATAAAATATCTCCTAAATATTGACACATTAGAGGCATGCTTCACTCAGCATGAAGGTTTGAGACATCAAGGATACCTCGAGCATCCTCAGATTCCAACAACTTGTCAGACAAATTAGCACCTTTTCAACCATGGGTAAAATTGAGTTTCACATTCCTTCCTGATGGGGGGAAAAGACTGAAGGAGAAAATCACTCTGGTTTAATACTTTCTTTGTTAAGACAAATACAGAGAGCCTTATCATCTCTGTACAGCTCTCCCTGACCTCCTGATTTTTAATTCATTGGGTTTAAATGATCCTTGACAGTGAAGATCCTTTTGTCAATGCCTCTGTGCTTACTGCAAAAGACAGATACTGTGGCTTTTATTAGTCAAACTATTTCTCTTTTTATGAAGTTAACAAAGTAGTCTTAAAGAAAAATTAACATTTTGTCAATGGATGCTGAAAAATAAATTTTTTAATTTTTTAAATTTTATAGGCATTCAAAAAATTTACTTGAGTCCAGTTTATGAGCTGAGTTAACCACTTTAAGAAGTGAGAGAGTGACATTAACAGCTTTAAAATTCCTCTAGGGGAGCTTCAGAAAAATGCCATCATGTAATTCTGAGTAAAATGTACTATATGCATTCTTCCTTTCTTTTTCCCACAAATAACTTTTAATTTCATAAGGTGGAATGAAATACATTAAAAAAAACTTGAAAAATAGGGTTTGTTACTGTCATTATTGTAAAACTACATCTTTATCTTTCTAGAGTTTATTATTATTCATTTCCCAAGCTCCAGAAGAACCTCAAAAAAATTTCTCCCCAAAGAAGAATCCTTTTGTGATGAATTAACCCCTAAACATCTAACAATTAATAAACTTTAAAAAAATCCAGCTACTGGGTGTCTACCCAAAGGAAAAGAAATCATTATATCAAAAGGATATTTGTACTCGTGTGTTTATTGCAGTACTATTGCAATAGCAAAGACATGGAACCAACCTAATATCAACAGATAACTGGTTTTAAAAATGTGGTATATAGACACAGAGGAATTGTACTCAGCTATAAAAAAAGAATGTGATCATGTCTTTGGCAGCAGCATGGACAGAACTGGAGGCCATTAAGTGAAACCATTCAGAAACAGAAAGTCAAATACTGCATGTTCTTATTTATTAGTGGGAACTAAATAATGTATACACATGAATACAGAGTGTGGAATAATAGACATTGGAAGCATGGAAGAGTGGAGAGGAGGGTGAGAAATTACCTAAAGGGTACAATGTACACTGTTCAGATGATGGTTACACTAAAAGCCCAGACTTCACCACTATTCGATACACCTATGTAACAAAACTGCAGTTGTACCCCCTAAATCTATACAAGTTTTTACAAAGCTGGCATAAACAGGGAGGACATGACAGGAGGTGTTTCTCTGCCACACAGTTTGGTCAGTTTGCTTTGAGGGAGGAAGAATGAGTGGTCAATACAACCAGCATCTAGTCTCACAAAAACAGTTTTTTCACTGGGACCTGAAACTACCAAAGCTAGTAGGATAGCGGACAAAACACAGAAAAGGCAAAACAAAGAGATGAGAGAAGAAAAATCATAGAATTAGAGAACTAGAAGAGGTCTGAGACTTCATCTGAGAGATCATCTCCTCTAGTTCCCTCATTTTTCAGACAATAGGAAACTAGATCCATTTGGAGGCTTTCCCATAGTCACATTCTTACTTCAGCCCCCCAAACAGTATCATTTCATCCATCGGCAATGCTTTGGGGATTGGTAGCAACAAGGGCACCACTAGTTGCAGTAAAACAGTATACGTACATCAGCAGTGGGTGTTCCAAACCACAGAAAGTGCAGAGAAGACAAGCAGTGTCAGAGCACCAGAACATGCAACAGCTCTGTGGGGGAGGGCTCCTCAGTGACGGAGGAGGATGGAGGGCGGCTTCGCTGCCTGTAGCCTCAAGAGCATCTGTGAGCTACTGTAAGGTATACATTACTAGAAAACAGCTACTCCATTGCCCAGGAAATTTAACTGATCTCTGCTAGTATTCTTGCCATCTTTCTGCTCTCCTACGGAGTTCCTTGACTGATTCAACCTATGAACCCAGGTGTTATTCAGATGATAAAATACAGCATTAGGAGAGATCACTTGAGAAATTTAATTCATCACACAGATGCTGGAAATGGTTGACTTTATCAGACTCTTAAAAAGGGATTTTATATAGAAAGACTATTAGCAACCACTACAAGAACACACTTAAGTATACAGACCAATAACCCTATAATGAAACCGAACATAATAACCAGCTAATAGCACAACGATGGAACAAAATCCACTCACATCAATACTAACCTTGAATGTAAATGAGCTAAATGCCCCCAGTTAAAAGGTGCAGAGTTGCAAGCTGGATAAAGAGGCAAGACCCAACGGTATGCTGCCCTCAAGAAACCCATTTCACATGCAATGACACCCACAGGTTCAAAATAAAGGGATGGAGAAAAATCTACCAAGCAAATGGAAAGCAGAAAAAAAGCAAAGGTTGCAATCTTAATGTCAGACAAAACAGACGTTATACCAACAAAGATTAAAAAAAAATAATAATACAAGGGCATTACATAATGGTAAAGGGTTCAATTCAACAAGAAGGCCTGACTATTCTAAATACATATGCACCCAACACAGGAGCACCCAGAGTCATAAAGCAAGTTCTTAGAGACCTTCAAAGAGACTTAGACTCCCACACAATAGTAGTGAGAGACTTCAATACTCTACTGAGAGTTATTAGACAGACTATTAAAACAGAAAATTAACAAAGATATTCAAGACCTAAATTCAGCACTGTATCAAATGGACCTGATAGATACCTAGAGAACTCTCCACTCAAAAACAACAGAATATACAATCTTCTCATTGCTGCATGGCACATACTCGAAAATCAACCACATAATCAGACATAAAATACTCCTCAGCAAATGTAAAAGAACTGAAACTGTAACAACCACTCTCTTGGACCACAGTGCAATAAAAGCAGAAATCAAGATGAAGAAATTCATTCAAAATCATATAATTACATGGAAATTGAACAACTTGCTCCTGAATGACTCTGAGTAAATAATGCAATTTAAGCAGAGATAAAGAAGTTCTTTGAAATTAATGAGAATAAAGATACAACATACCAGAATTCCTGGGTGGCCAAAGCCATGTTAAAAGGAAAATTTATAGCACTAAAATGCCCACATCAAAAAGTTAGAAAGATCTCAATTTAACAACCTAATATCACAACTAACAGAACTAGAGAAACAAGAAGAAACCAACCCTAAATCTAGCAGAAGACAGGAAATAATCAAAATTAGAGCTGAACCAAAGGAGATTGAAACACCAAAAAAAAACATTCAAAAGATCAACAAATATAAGAGTTGTGGTTTTTTCTAAATAATTAATAAAATAGGTGACTAGCTAGACTAATAAATAAGAAAAGATAGAATATCCAAATAATCACAATTAGAAATGACAAATGGGATATTACCACTGACTCCACAGAAATACAAATAATTGGCCGGGCATGGTGACTCATGCCTCTAATCCCAACACTTTGGGAGGCTGAGGCCAGCAGATTGCCTCAGGTTAGGAGTTTGAGACCAGCCTGGCCAACATGGTAAAACCCCATCTCTACAAAAAATACAAAAATCAGCCGAGCATGGTGGCGGGCACCTGTAATCCCAGCTACTCAGGAGGCTGAGGCAGAATTGTTTGAACCCATAAGGCAGAAGCCACAGTGAGCCAGATTGTGCCACTGCACTCCAGCCTAGGTGATAGCACGAGATGCAGGCTCAAAAAAAAAAAAGAAAGAAAAGAAAAAGAAATACAAATAATCATCAGAGAATGCTAGGAACACTTCTATGCACACAAACTAGAAAATCTGGAAGAAATGGATAAATTCCTGGATACGTATACCATCCCAAAACTGAACCAGAAAGAAATGCAATCCCTGAACCCACCAATAACAAGCTCTAAAATTGAATCAGTAATATATAGCCTATCAACTAAAAAATGTCCAGGACCAGATGGATTCACAGCCAGATGCTACCAAGTGTACAAAGAGCTAATGTCACTCCCACTGAAACGATTCCAAAAAATTAAGGAGAAGAAATTCCTCTCTAATTCATTCTACAAAGCCAGCATCATCCTGACACCAAAATCACACAGAGGCATAACACAAAAAGAAAACTTTGGTCCAATATCCTTAATGAATATCAATGCAAAAATCCTCAACAAAATACTGGCAAACCAAATCCAGCAGCATATCAAAAAACATGTCCACCATGATGAAGCAGCTTCATTGTTGTGATGCAAGGTTTGTTCCACACCACATGGAGGTGTTATGTTCTATAGATTTTACTCGATAAAGATGTGGGACACTTGACAAGGATTATTGTGATGACTAATTCAGGTTAAAGTTTTAGCACTACCCCAGTACATATAAGAAATACATGAATGGTTTTGATTAGGATTTTTGGCTCCTTTCTTTTCTTCATCTCCTTTATTCCATCAGCTACCTAGCAACTGTAATTTTTCTTGGATGTTTCCTTTTTCTTAATCACTTTCTTTAGTTCTAAGATATCATTTCTTGTCTAGATCATTGTTAAAATTGTCTTTAACCAGTTTCCATTTCTCAATCCACTCAAATTCATGCTACCACTAGACTGATCTTCAAAACCATCACTCATTTCAAGTCATTTTGAAAAAGCCTAACATTAAATCCCACTGCCTTTCATATAATTACCTCACATTTCAGCTTGCTACTCTAAAATTTCACTCTCTAATGGGTGGTACTACCCTATCTCTTGCTGTGTGCCAACACTGCTCATCTAAAACCTTCTGCAGTCTCCAGCATTTTGCTGCTGTTGTTGAGCTCTTCTCAATTCCTCCTTTTGTCTCTAAGCACCTCCACTCCTATTCTAATCCTGCCCACTCTTTAAGGCTCAGGTCCGGTTCACTATTCCAATCCACACTGGGGTGCCTCATATGTGTTAACTTGACTGGACCACAGGGTGCCCACACATTTGATCTAACATTATTCTGGGTGTGTCTCTGAGGATGTTTCTGGATGAGATTAACATTTGGATTGGTAGACTGAGTATAGCAGATTGCCTCCGTAATTATTGATGA
>CAUYUD010099258.1:0-19733 GCA_963575295.1 Alouatta caraya | reverse complement strand
CATGGTGAAACCCCGTCTCTACTAAAAATACAAAAATTAGCTGGGCATGGTGGCACGTGCCTGTAGTACCAGCTACTCGGGAGGCTGAGGCAGGAGAATTGCTTGAACCCAGGAGGCGGAGGTTGCGGTGAGCCGAGATCGAGCCATTGCACTCCAGCCTGGGTAACAAGAGCTAAACTCCGTCTCAAAAAAAAAAAAAATCTTTCAGTCCATCAACTTCATTTATAGTAACATCATTTACAAATACATGTTTTTGCAGGGATATTCTTTGCAGTGCTATTTATAATAGAATAAATTTGGAAACAGATTTATTAAAATACCATTCAAAGATAGAATGATCAAATACCATGGAATGAAACATAATAGAATGCATTTAAATGAATGAGTTACTTCACAAGGAATGGGCAGGAACTATATGACTAAAACTTTCAAAGGCCATTATGTGCCATGAGCCTGGAATTAAGAAAAAAGTCATATCCATTTTTGGCTAGAAGAGTCAATAAAGGAAAGATGCCATCTTTCTATGTTTTCATCTATAATTTTAATGGGATGCAAACAAATATACCCACAGGATTATTTTGGAACTTGACAAGCTGATTCCAAAGATCACGCAGGAAAAATCAAGAAAAGTTCTGAAAAAAAAAAAGAGAAACGTGGGAGACAAACTGCCAGATCGTAAGGTGTGTTATAAAGTAACAATAAAGTTCATTGCAAATTCAGAAATAGAAAGATGAATGGAGCAGATGAGCGAGTCTGGAAGGAGACCAAAATATACAAGGTCATTTAATAAACAACAAAAGTGACATTTACATCAGTGGAGAAAAGACGGATTACTCAATAAATACTGTTGGTATAACTGACTAGTCGTCTGAAAAGAAATTCATCTGGAGACTTACTGCAAACCTATGCCAAGATAAATTCCAACTGGATAAATAAATTATAGTACATGCATACAATAAAATACTACACAGCAATGAAAACGAACCACAGCTACATACAACATGAATGAATCTTAAAAACAATGCTGGCTAGGTGCAGTGACTCACACCTGTAATCCCAGCACTTTGGGAAGCCAAGGTGGGTAGATCACCTGAGGTCAGGAGTTTGAGACCAGCCCAGCCAACATGGTGAAACACCATCTCTACTAAAAATACAAAAATTAACCAGATGTGGTGGTGCATACCTTTATTCCCAGCTACTTGGGAGGCTGAGGCAGGAGAATCACTTGAACTCGGAGGCAGGGGTTGCAGTGAGCCGAGATCTCACCACTGCATTCCAGCCTGGGCAACAGAGTGAGACTCCATCTCAAAAAATATATAAAATAAAATAAAATTTTAGGGGCTAGGTTCAGTGGCTTATGCCTATAATCCCAGAGCTTTGGGAGGCTGAGACAGGAGGATAGCTTGAGCCCAGGAGTTCAAGACCAATCTGGGTAACATAGGGAGGCTCTTGTCTCTACAAAAAATAAAATAATTAGCTGGGCATGACAGCACATGTCTGCAGCCCTGGCTACTCAGGAGGCTAAGGCAGGAGGATCACTTGGGTCCAGGAGTTGGAAGCTGCAGTGAGCTATGATTGTACCACTGCACTCCAGCCTGGGTGACAGAGTAAGACTCCGTCTCAAAACTGCAGCAACAAAAGAATGCTTAGGGATGCCTAATGAGGTAGTAACACTATAAGGAACATGGAATAGAACACTATTGACATCGGTACAATGGCTTCTCCTAAGGAGGAAGGAGTGGATTTTGATGAAGAAGACGGATCACACTGGAGGCTTCTAGGGTGGTACCCGTATTCTTCTTCTTTTTTTTTTTTTTAAAAAAAAAGAAAAAAAAAAGAGACTTGCTCTGTCGCCCAGGCTGTAGTGCAGTGGTGCAATATCAGCTCACTGCAACCTCCGCCTCCCAGGTTCAAGTAATTCTCCTGCCTCAGCCTACCAAGTAGCTGGGACTATAGGTGTGTGCCACAACACCCAACTAATTTTTTGTATTTTTAGTATAGATGGGGTTTCACTGTGTTAGCCAGGATGGTCTCGATCTCCTGACCTCGTGATCCGTCTGCCTTGGCCTCCCAACATGCTGGGATTAGTATTCTATTTCTTGACCACAGCAGGTAGTGATCATAGTCATACAGGTGTTCATTTAGCCACAGCTGTTGGGTGTACATTTATGTTTTATGTCACTATATGTGTGTTTTACCAAAAAGGATTTTAAAAATATATATACATGAAAAGAAAACATAGGATGTTTTTTCATTATCTCAGAATGAGTAAGACCTTTTTAAGTATGACATAAAACTCAAAAGCAATTTTAAAAGATTGCTTCGAGTCCACAAAAAGAATCTGAGTGGAAAAATAACCCAACAAAGTTAAAAGACAAATGCCATCATGGGAAAATGTTTGCAATTCTTATTAATTTCTTAAGATAAAGGAGCCAAGGAGCCCAGGTGCAGTGGCTTACGTCTGAAATCCCAGCACTTTGGGAGGCCGAGGCAGGCAGATCACTTGAGGTCAGGAGTTCGAGACCAGCCTGGCCAACATGGTGAAACCCCATCTCTACTAAAAACAAATACAAAAATTAGCTGGGTGTGATGGCGGGCGCCTTTAATCCCAGCTACTCGGGAGGCTGAGACAGGAGAATCACTTGAAGCTGGCAGGTGGAGTTTGTAGTGAGTCAAGATCGTGACACTGCACTCCAGCCTGGGCAACAGAGCAAGACTCCATCTCTAAAAAGTAATAATAATATTAAGACAAGGGAAAAAAGCGGAAGCTCAGTTTGTATTGTTATGGAGTGATTGCCAAGAGAGATTATTATACTGTAATATGCTACCATTTGGGTAAAAATTTTATGTATATGTCATGGATATGCTGATTGAATGTCCATGGTGTTATCATGTTTGTAACACATATAATTTATACAGACATACATTATAAAGAGACAAGAAAGAAGCATCCCCACTTGTAATTCCAGCTACTCAGGAGGCTGAGGCGAGAGAGTGCTTGAGGCCAGGAGTTTGAGACCAGCCTGAGCAACAATAGTGAGACGCCTGTTTTTTTCTTTTTTTAAAGCAGCAGCTCACTATGCACTGCAACTGAGTGATATCCAAGAAATAGTGCTATATGATAAATACGGCTAGACAAGAGTGTCGTTACTTTTTATTTTTTGAGACAGTCTCACTGTAGCCCAGGCTGGAGTACAGTGGCACAATCACGGCTCACTGCAGCCCGGATTTCCTAGGCTAAGTGACCCTCCCACCTCAGCTTCCTGAGTAGCTGGGATCACCATGCCTCAATAATTTTTGTTTGCTTTTGTAGAGACAGGGGTCTTGCCACATTGCACAGGTTGGTCTCAAAACTCCTGGGCTCAAGGGATCCTCCCAACGTAGCCTCCCAAAATGCTGGGATTATAGGCATGAGTCACTGTGCCTGGACCAACTTTTTAATGTTTTTAATGGAAAATTTCAAACACACACAAAAACAGAAGCATAATGAGCCCCTGTGTAGCTATTCCCCATATTCAGTGACAGTCAACACATGGTCACTCACTCTTGTTTTATCTGTAAGTCCTTGCCTGATTATTTTGGAGCAAATCACAAATATGACTTTGCCTGCTAACATTTCAGAATGTATCTCTATAAGATAAGCTCACTGACTCTTCTCTCTCTCTTACACAAAACTACAAAAATCACAACCACATCTTTAAAAACCATCAATAATTCTTTCATATTATTAAATATCCACATTTCCCAGCTTTTCTCAGAAGAAGTTTATTTTATGAAACATGACTTATTAGAATTAGGAACCAAACAAGGTCCATGCTTTATATTATGCTTTTAAATTTTCTTTTCTTTTTTTGAGACAGAGTTTCGCTCTTGTTACCCAGGCTGGAGTACAATGGCACAATCTCGGCTCACCACAACCTCCGCCTCCTGGATTCAAGCAATCTTCCTGCCTCAGCCTCCCAAGTAGCTGGAATTACAGGCGCGCGCCACCATGCCCAGCTAATTTTTTGTATTTTTAGTAGAGACTGGGTTTCACCATGTTGACCAGGATGGTCTCGATCTCTTGACCTTGTGATCCACCTGCCTCGGTCTCCCAAAGTGCTGGGATTATAAATTTTTGTATTTTCAGTAGAGATGGCCAGGCTCGTCTCAAACTCCTGGCCTCAAGTGATCTGCCTGCCTCAGCATCCCAGAGTGCTGGGATTACAGGTGTAAGCCACCACCCTTGGCCTGAGAGGACTTCTTTTATCTTTGAAATCGAATCGGTTCACTAGGATCTGAGACTCCTGAGTCAATTTTCCCAAGCACATGGAGTGTCCTTACAGTACTTATATTCAGGGTGGTTCGTTTTGTGGGGGAAGAAACTTTTATTACCAGTTTAAACATTAATTCTGTTCCATTGTTTTTTCTTCAACATAAATTTTTTTTTTTTAGGGGAAAGCACGAACTCAGTCCCCCACTACCACAAATTATGCAGTCGAGTTTCCCACATTTGGGGAAATCGCCAAGGGTCAGCACATCCGGAGTGCAATGGATAAGCCTCGCCCTGGGAAAACCACCTTCGTGATCATGGTATCTCCCCTGCCAGGTAAGTATTCCAACATAAAATTTAACATAGTTGATAAAACCTAAATATAAGACCTGAAACTGTCAAACTCCTAGAAGAAAACTTAGGGAAAACGTGTCACGACACTGAATTTGGCAATGATTTCTTGGATATGACACCAGAAAGACAATGAAAGCAAAAGCAGACGAATGAGACTGTATCAAACTTAACTTCTGCACAGTAAAAAAAAAAAGACAGAGTGAAAAGGTAACCTACAGAATGGGAGAAAATATTTGCAAACCATGTATCTAGTAAGAGGTTAATATCCAGAAGTGGGACATGCAAACGGCCAACAAGCAAACAGAGATGCTCAGCATCACTAATCATCAGGGAAATGCAAATCAAAACCACAATGAAATACCATCTCACCCCACTTGTTATTATCAAAAACATGAAAGACAGTGAATGTGGAAACTATTTTAAAAAACGAGTTGGTGAGGATGTGGAGGAACTGGAACTCTTGTGCACTGATAGCGGGAATGGAAAATGGTCAGCTGCTATGGAAAATAGATGAGTGTTCCACAGAAAATTAAAAATACAACTACCATATGATCCAGCATTCTCGGTATATATCTAAAGAGACTGAAAGCAGAAACCTGAGGAGATAACTGCACTCCCATGTTCACTGCAGCACTATCGGCAATACCCAAGAAATGGAAGTAGCCTAAATGTCCATCAAAGGTAAAGAAAGAAAATGTGGTATATCCATGCGACGGAATACTACTCAGCCTTAAAAAGGAAGGAAATTCTGACCACATGGCACAACATGGAGGAAGCCTAAGGACATTATGCTAAGCAAAATAGGCCAAAAAGACAAATACTGTATGGCTTCCCTTATGTGAGGTATCTAAAGAAAAACGCTTACAAAGTAGAATGGTGGTTGCCAAGGGTTGGGGATGGGCAGAGGCGAGGGGAAGGGAGTTGTTTGATGGATGAGTGTGGTTTCACAATTTGAAAGTTCTAGAGTTTTTTGACCAACAATGTGCACAGTTAACACCCCTGTTCTGGACGCTTAAAAATGGTTAAGATGGGAAAGTTTATGTCACGTTGTTTTTACCACCACCACCACCGCCACCAAACTCAATATAGTCCAATTTTCTTCTTCAACTATATTCAATTTAATTTCCTTTGCCTCTTTTCCTTATCTATCATTTTCTTATTTCCTTATTTCTTTTCAATGGAATATCATCCCCCTGTGCATCTTCTATTTAGGTTTGTGATAACCTTTCCTTTTTCCTCATTTTCTGGCATCAGCCGTGGTCTTCCTCTCTCCATCGCCACTACTCCTTCCCTCCCGGTCTGTAGTTTCTAAGCCCTTGAGAGCTGGAGATCCAGGTGATGGCCCCTGGTAAACTGTGAGCAAACAGGTTCTGAGGTGGCCTCATCAGAGGGGTGGGCCCAGAGGCTCCATGGGATTTAAAGGTAGAAATTCGCTGACAATGATATTAGCTCAGGGGCCTTCTGGGATCAATACTTGGGTGTCTTTGAGCTAAAATTTTCACCAAGCAATCTCTGTAAAAGGGAGGGGTTATCTGTCCACTTAAGACAGAGTTGGGAAGGTACATGACACATGAGGTTATGGCAAAACTGCAAAGACTACAGGATAAACGTCCTCCAGTCTTTGTTCTGAAGAGTCTGAAAAGGTTAAGGAGCCAACAAACTCAGAGGGACAGAAGTAAAACATCTGTAGGCCTTATAGGGTGGTCAAGTTTCCAGCAGAGAAAGAACAAAGTTGGGCCACTGACTCTATTCCTGCCCATTCAGAAGAGGGCACCAAGCAAGTCCATGGCTTGCAGAGTGACCTCACATGCTGGTAACATTCTGGGCCTTTTCTCCTTGGAGGAAGGAACTGCTTCCGGCTTCTGAGGCAACTGCTTTTAATGCATATGAAAAAGGAATTTTTGTAGAGACAAGGTCTTGCTATGTTGCCCAGGCTGGAGTGCAGTGGCTATTCACAGGTGCAATCCCAGCACACTATAGCCTCAAACTCCTGAGCTCAAGCGATCCTCCTGCCTTGGCATCCCACATAGCTGGGACTTAACAGGCATGTGCCACTGTGCCCAGCAATAAACATTACCTTTTTATATAGACATGAAAGACCTCCCCTTGCTGGGCATTCATGCAATTTCTTAATATATCCAGAAGAATAAAGTATCTACACAGACAAGATAAATTTTAAAGGATTTTTTTTTAAAACAAAAAAGACTCTAAAATGTGGTAAGAAATCGGTCTTGTGCATTCTGTACATCTGTGTCCTCCATTCTGTCTTCATTTACTGCTACAGGAAGCTGATGCCACGGCTGGCCACAGTTGAACAAAGACATCAGAAGGCCAGTTAGTCTCTTCACCGCAGAAGCCCTCAAGTGAACCTGCTTCTGAAGGGCAGTTCTCAGTGTCCCTTAACTTTGTTCTCCCCAGGAGAAATCCATTTTGCTGCCAAATGTGACCAGCAGACTTGGGCAGACACACCTAGCACAATCACAGTCCTGTCATGCTGCCAACGTGGCCCAAGGCATGGTGTGCAGGGCAGCGTCCCTAGAAGGCCTGAGCTACGCCTGCTCCCCAGCACCACCTCCGCCAGCAGCAGAACTCTTGCTGGACGCCTGGGCATCTGAGGAGCGGGAGGCCTGCTTTGGCAGGCGGATGGGGACGTAGATGTTGGAAGCACAGTGCTCCTTGAGGTACTCTCCTCCCTTTTCTTCATATTCTTTCCTGGTGATCCAAACTTCATTGTCATCTAGGTGGTCCAAGGCCCAGTCACGAGCCCCGTACCAGGCATCCAGTACAGGGTTCGAGGCAAGTTGAACCTGAAACACAAAGATGATTCACCAGGATGCCTCCACCAGGGTTCCAGTTGTGAATGTTCACCTGGCTCAGCTATAGCCCCCAGCATTTTATCCCCAGAAATACACACATAGGTGGGCCCAGTGCACTCCAAGACAGTTCACGGCTAGTTCCACACCCTGTAAACAAAGCTGAGCTGGAATGTCAGACTCTCCAGAACAGACGGCTTTCAGACAGTTTACAAACACAACACCTGCCACTCGGAGAGGGACCGGGGCCCAGCCTCCTGCTGCACGATGCTGTCAACCACAAGCTGTCAGGGAGAGGGGAAGCGGAGACCCATGACCTGGGGAAAAGGCCTTCCTACCCTGCTCCCTACTCTGAGCAGAGGGAAACAGGGGCTGCTGCAAGGCAGCTCTAGCCAGGATAGCAAAACAGCCTCAGGAGAAATGACAGCAGAGAGGGGTGATCTGGTCATTCTCGGTGAGGCTGCCAGTGCTTAGTTTCCCCTGCTTCTCGTTGGAGTTGGGCTGGGGGTCAGCAGCTTTGAGAAGGCCCTCGGCTAGGCTGACCTGATCATTACTGTAACACTCTGCAGCTCCCACTGGGCCTCCTATGTTCTGGAGTTACCCGCCTCACTTCCTACCTCCCTCTCACCTCCCCACTCCACCAATCCCATGAGTTCCAGGTTGGAATGGTGGTTTCAGAACTTTCGGGAGTGAACGGCAGAGGCCGTAACAGTGGAATCAGCATGACAAACCGAGGTGGGAAAGTGCAGGCTCAGGAGTCTAGCTGCTGGGCTCGCCATGCAGGCAAGGGGCCTGTGAATAAGGACCTTGTCACTAGGATAACCAGAGGCCCCACCCCCTGGCTTAGGGGGACTTAGAGCATAAGTGTAAGGCATATGGTAGATGCTGCCCAGCGGAGTATTCAATAAAGGGTAGCTGTCATTACTAACAAAAAATGCAGCAAGATAGACGGTTAACAGACTATACAGCCATGAAAAGGATGCTCTAGAAATGTATCTATTGATTAAGAAAAACTCACAATAATTTGAAAGTGAAAAAAATACAGGTTACAAAATAAGCTATCAACAATCTATTTTTGGTTAAAACCATACATGAGATGAAAGCAAACGGAAAGCATATAAAGAACACTGCTCGCAGAGGCTGAAACTACAGTTTTCATTTTGGTTTGAATTGTCTGATATTTTTATGATGTTTAAAAATATTCTGCTGTTTAAGAAAAAACAGAAACTTAAAAGAAAGTTGTAAATTTGCACATCTTGGGGTTCTCTTCCTTCTAATGATCACGGAGGGCCTTAGGTGGCTGGTATGTTTGAGCCATTGCTGAATACATAATCTAAAATTGGAACATCAGGGCTTAGTGATGGTGTGACACACTCATTACATGAGCAATGTGCAAGAGGGCAGAAACAGGAGGGGCGAGGGGAGCTGGGGCTGGGCCAGGTGAGACCAGAACAGCAAAAGACAAGGCTGGGAAAAGCTCTGGCTGGTAGCAGCATTCCTACAACGAACACTCACGACGTAGTTTGGAAATTACCAAGAAATAGATCTTGAAAATCCTCTACAATTTTTTCTCCACTATTTCTTCATAAGTTGCCACTGCCAGCATAATCCAGCCCCATGTTCACACCCCCTGCTGTCACCTCTTGGCTTCAGCGCTGCAGCTGTCTCCTGCTCCCCCTCCTCTTCCTCCACCTCCTTCTTAGACTCATGGGTGTCCTATGGCTCTTAAATGCTAGTGTTCTTTAGGGGTTCATCCTTAACATCACCTACCCTCCCAAAGAGTGCCTGGAGCACATTTACGCTTGTGGTGGGTGGGAGGGTGTGAATCTACCCTCTTGCCTTCCCCACCGAGCCCTCATCTAGCTAACTGTGGCCATCTCTCCCTGTGTGTCCACTGGAAACTCAACCCACCCGGAAACAGAATGTACAATCCTCTCCCTTAAGCCTGTCCTTCCTCCCACTGTTCCTCGTCCAGTGAATCTCTTATTCAGCAAAGCAGTTGCTCCACCTAGAACTTGGGAGTTGTCTTAGGTCCCATTTCTCTCCTCAGATCCAACTTACTACTAAGCTCTGACAATCTCACTGCCTTAGCCTCTTTCCCATCAATTCCCTCTCTCCCTCTCCCTCTGCCACTGCTGTCGTATTTCCTGCATAGCTACCAAGTGACACTGAGCCAAGGGCTTAGAACACATTTCACAAGACAGTGGCTGTCTCTTTCCTAACAGAGGTGGATCTTGTAAGGAACAGGAGGAAGGACAGGGAAGGCTTCCTGGAGGAAGTGATTTCCAAGAAACCAGCCACTGAGAGGGTTGGATAAGCTAGAAAGAGCACTCTATGCAAAAGGAGCCAGCATGTGCAAAGGCCCTGAGGCAGGAAAACATGGCAGCTCTGGAAAACTAATAGTAGTTAGCTGTGGCTGAAGTACAGGGTGGAGGGGGAAATGATGAGAGAACCCTGGGCAGTTCTTCAAGGTCAGAACACAATGGACCCTGGAAACCCTGGCGAGTACAGTGAGGACTTCCTCCTAGAGGCTGGGAAGCTGCCTCCTAACTGGTCTGCTTCCAATATTTCTCCTAATACTCTATCTTGCACATCAGTGTCAAATATATCTTACTAAAACGTAAATCAGATCACATGACTTCCCTGCTTAGACTCCTTTATGGTTCACCACTGTGGCCTAAAGACACGAGCTGTGCAGAAGAGTTAACAGGACCGGCCTACTGTGACTTTAGAAAGGCACATTTACAAGTGTGGGCCTTGGCAGGCATCTGGGAACTTGAATTTTGGAAGGGTTCCCACCATCACCTGATAAGAGTGGCTCAGTATGCCCATTCATACAAATAATGTGGTTTATGCCAAATGCATGATTCCCTTCTGTGAGCTTGGAATTTGGGTCTGCTCCAAGCAGGGGGTACCTATGTGATCAGCCCCCAAATACAAATCCTAGGCACTTCGTCTCCTACAAGCTTCCCTGGTTGGCGACACTTAATGTGCTCTTACAACGCACTGCTGGAGAAATTATGTCCTGTGTGACTCCACAGGGAGAGGCCTCGGATGCTTACACCTGGTTGCTCCCAGATTTCCCGCGGGCACCTTGTCTCTCTGCTGATTTGCCATATTAAGTCACAGCTATCAGTGTGATTACATACTGAGTCCTGTGAATCCTCCCAGAGAATCATCCTGCCTGGAACGGTCTTAGGGACCCTCAGCACAACAGCTAGGGTCTGAGAGTTTATTACGTGCAGGCCCGTTGTTAGGCGCTTGTCGTGCACCAGCACACCGAATCCCAGCAACAGGTACCGATTACCCACTTCCTACCACTGAGAAAGCCAAAGTTTAGCACAATTCAGTAACGGTAGTGATGGAGTCAGGACCGAATCCCAGAGATGCCCCCCTGAATGTACACTACATCATGCAGCACAGCAGACCAGGGCCAAGCTCCTTAGTAGGATGCACAGGCTCTGCACAGTGTGGGCTTTGCTGACCTCTCTACCTCACCCACCTCCACTTCTCTTTATCAGCCACTCCAGCAACACTCAGCCACTTCTCACTCCCTCCGCAAGCTTCTGGACCTGTGCCCTTGCTCATGCTAGTACTTCTGTCTGGGATGCTCTCTCCAATGTACCCCATGCCCCACACCATCTACATGGCAAACGCTTATTCATCCTGAGAAGATCCAGATCCACGGAGCCTTCTTCTCTGAAAGCCAATGGAGACTGCCAGGTGCCCATGCCTGTACGTCCCATATGCTCCAATTTGCCTGGCTCCTGCCACTCAGATACCAAGGTCCTTGCAGCCAGGTGCTATGTTCAGGACATCCCCATAGTGCCTGGTCCATAATGGGAGCTCATCAGACCATGTTTCTTGGTAATCAGGGAGTTGGTAGATAAATTGTGGGGCATTCACACCAGTCATAAAGATAATCTTTTAGTAGAATAATGACATGGGAAAACGTACATGACAGGTTCAGTTCAGCTTACAAAGCAGTACACACTCACATGTGTAGAAAATGTAAGATACACAAGCTCTGCCTGCAGAGCCAGGGGACTCTGTAGGGAGAAAGGCTTATTCTTGATGTATACTCTTTCATACTCTTAGAATTATATGCATGTCTTCATCTTCCAATTTAAAGAAACCACAAAATAGGATATAAAACATGATTCCCATTTTGCTTGAAAAATTAAACACAGACTTAAGACTAGAAGTCACAAAAATGTTAACAGTGGATATTTCTGCATGATGGAGTTATAAAATAATTTATGCTTTATTACTTTTGCAAACAGAAAACAGGTAATGCTGTTTTCAAAATAACTGGCTACCCAAACAATCAGTACCTGAAAAGAAGACTGGAAGGGTCGCATCTCCAACAGCTCCTTCTCCATTCTAGCTTTCATCCCAGGATACATCGTGTTCCCGCCAGTGAGGAAAACGTTCTGAACCAGCATTTCCTGAATGTCTTTTGGGTACCTAGGAAAGAAACGACTCCTGATATAGTCCCTTAATTCGAATCAGAACGAAATGCAGATGGAGAAATGTAAGCTCTCAGTACAAAACAGAATCTACACGAAAAGCTAAAAAAAAAAAAAAAAAAAAAAATCAAAACTTTCATTTTTCATTTGTGTCTCTACAGAATGCTAGCCCAATGTTTCCAAACAACCAAATCAAAACCATCATTTGAATGGTCCACTTATTTTCTTAACACGATTAGAATTTTTATACCTTTATAATAAATTTTTTAAAAAATAAACTTTATTGAGGATACATTTACATACATTTTGATAAAGGCTAACAAATTTATGTATTCCACTAACTATCACTACAATCAAGATACAAAACATTTCCATTATTCGCAAAAGCCATGCCTCCCTTTTGAGGGTCCATCTATCCACTTGTGCTTTCTTTTTATCTTTTTTAAGAACAGCTTTATCTAACACACATCTGATCACTTTCCCAACCACTTGTAAGACAAAGCTCAAAGTCACTCAAATAAAGTACCTGCAGCGGTTTTTTTTCCTCCGCTAGGTACAAGCTTCCCTGCTGTTTTAGCCATCACAGCCAGAGCACTACAGAATTCTATTCCCTACTGGCCCAACTTGAATTATCCAACTCACACTGCAGGAAAATGCCCACACAAATGGGTAAAATGCCTGCATTCTTATAGATATGTAAACTCTTAAATAAGTAAAATGCCTGCAAGGAGGGAAAAAAACTTTTATTAGCTCTGCAGTATTTTTAGGGTGATTTAAAATCACTAGTTTTTTTCTTTTAGAATTAGAACAAAGTAGACACTTGGCATTCAAAAATCACTAGTCTTTAATAATGTAAAAGTTTACATAGAAACCAGTGTACATGTTACCGGGTTATTCAAACTTAAAAGACACTCTTAAAGCTCCTCAAGTCTACCCAGCATTTACAGGTTCAGAAAACAACTATAGAGCCCCAGTGAGGTGCCAGCCTGGTGATAAGATGTTAAGGGAAATCTATCTGAGCATAGCAAATCAATGAAAAGCATTTTCATTTTCAAGTGCCTGACCATCAAATCTACCATTCAGTGCAAAATCCAAGGAAACGCTTCAGGAAATATAAGGAAAAGCAGATTCACTGTCTCACCTGTCCAGAATGTACTGCAGAGTCTCTGCAATCCCAGCCTGCTCTTCTCCTATGAGAGACGGCTGGAAAATAATTTCTGGAGCTCGAATTCTTTCTGTCCCGACAAACAGCTGATGATACGCTGCCAAGTTAAACACGGGCTTTAAAAACCCAAGGTTTAAAAAATATTTTTAGGCCAAATGACAAACATTCCAATTGCTAGTTTCCTCAAACTGCATTTCTTATCCCAAGTTTCTGTCCTTTGTTAATGCCAGGATAGCCTCTCCCAACTCTCTCCACTTGCTAATTCAATTTCCTACCTTCTTTCAACCTGTGTATTATAAAGACGTACATGTTTCCATCATGAAATGGTCCCTGAGTTGCAGGGAGAGACTTCATGGAGAGCAGTAAAAGGCCCAGCCTAGAGGACAAGTCTCCTGCTCAGCGCCTGGCTTAGTGTCCCATCCCGGCATGGAAGCTCTCTCCCAGGTGGGCCTCACACTCAGGACAGTTTATCTGGTTGTCATTGTAGTGACAGAAACATACACTCCAAAGAGGATTGTGTGTACTGGCACTGGCTTAAACATAAATGAAACCATACAAGCCAGTCTTCAGATCTCAAGTTCCCAATTACTTTCCCAAATGTTTCTGCCGGGTGAATTGTTTCTCACAGATTCACAGATTTTGGTGCTGGAACCAATCAATCAATCACTGGGGGAAAAAAAATCCCTGACTTTAGATGTTTTAAGTATTGGTACCCAATTTTCTAAAACATAATAACAGGTTTTTCTTTTAAGTCCTAAAGAAACAGACTAGCCCAGTCATTGATGTCAACACCTTCAAAGAATAAGCAAGTTCTGGGTTGTGAGAGTCAAACCTGGACAGTGGTGACCGGCTTCTCCACACCAGGCGTTTCCTCTGAAAACAAGGGATCAAAATCATTCATGCTTTCCACATCTTCCAAAGACGGCTCCAGCTGCTCCAGGTCAGGGGTCTAAGAGGAGAAGAGAAGCAGCAAAATGAAACAGAACCTGTGCCTCCAGCAGGCCTCAGTTCTATCATTTTGGTGCCACAAAAAAGAACTGGGATCTTGCCCAATGTTCTAAAACCTTACATAAAAACTATGAAAATTTTTCTATTTTTAAAAAAGCACACATGAACATGAAGACTAAAAACCCGGGAAGGGCTTTGCTTTGATCTCCTACCTTTCCTACTTTATACAAGCCTCACCAACCCCCGCCTTCTCTAAAGCCTTCTGATGGTGCCAGCTCATGGCTGGCCCCGTGGAAGCCTTGCTGCTTGCATGAGTCACACCACCACACACGCGACTCTGAGAGAAGGGTGTGACAGCTGCTATCCTACAAAGCAGCTAGACTACAAGCAAAGTTAAAGCAACCTCTTAATAATTAATAAATACATCTGCTGGCCAGGAGCAGTGGCTCATGCCTCTAATCCCAGCACTTTGGGAGGCAGAGGCAAGCAGGCTGCTTGAGCCCACGAGTTTGAGACCAGTGTGGGCAACATGGTGAAATCCCGTCTCCACAAAAACTACAAACATTAGCTGGGTGTGGTGCTGTGCACCTGTGGTCCCAGCTACGTGGGAAGCTGAGGTGGGAGGATCACTTGAGCCTGGGAGACTGAGGCTACAGTGAGCCATGATCATGCCGCTGTACTCCAGCCTGGGTGAAAGAGCAAGACCCTGGCTCAGAAATAAAAATAAATAAATAATAAATATATGTAGCAACACTAATGAGCTCAACAATCAGTTCCTTAGCAGGTCCCGTTGGGCTGGGAATGGGACTAGAGGCCCCAAGGCAGCAGAGTGCTTCGTATCTGTGGAGTCCTGCAGAACAAGTTCTGCTCTATGACCACAATGAACTTGGGCGGGGTCTAGACATGCTGGCACCATTCCCAAAAAAGGAGTCAGGGCATTTTTAATTTTAACCTGTACAAAATAAGTTAGGGATGGTGGTGGTTCTGAAAGACATCTTTAGCCATCTGTCACTGGACTCAGTGGTGAGAAGTTCCAGGTAGTTGCACCCCAAGGAGGAATGCTGTAACAATGACAGCTGCTGCAGAATGGACTGTCTTATGAGGTAGTGTCTTGGGAGGGTTCAAGCGGAGTGCAACCAACAGCCAAGTATGCCTGAGAGGAGACTGCGCCACTGAGCATGCATTCTCGGAGTCTCTCCTTACTCTCGGAATTTATGATGCAAATTACCAACATAATTCAGAGGACTTAAATATACTTCTCTAGAACCTACTCATATATACTGCAAATGTAAACTGGCATTCAAATAAGGCAATACCCCTCAACACCCCACACACATTCACACACCAAAAGTCATGAGGCAAATATGGCATGCAAGATGGGTGACAATGTACTCAAAATTCTGTTCAGTATAGATGATTCTACAATATTTGAGGGGGATTTACCAGGCTTGAGGATAAAGCCTGGAAAGGAAAGCGAATGTCTCTTCATGAGAGGCTTGTGTATAGCAGAGGGGGCTGGTTTGCAGAGGTAATCTGAGGAGGAAAGAAGATGGGTTGTGTGACACAATCTAAAGAACCTTGCTCTCACAGAAGGAAGCAAAAGCCGTCCCTGCCAATACGGAGCGAGACGCACAGGGGAGGGACACCTGCAATCTGCACAATCCTCATTGCAGATATTTATTACTGTATTTGATGGGTGAGGAAGCTGTGGCTCAGAGAGGTGAAGTAACTTGCCCAAGGTCACACCACACTAGCAGGCAGTGGACACGTGGGAGGAGGCAAAACTGCTCAGTTCCAAAGTCTCTGTTCTGCCTTAAGCTGCAGTTCTATAAATCATGAGGCTGAGGATAAGACAACTGAGGCATTAGGAACATGGAAAAGATCTAGCCTAAGGTCAGAATAGGTAATATAAGAGATGAAAGATTTTACATGCAGCAGCAAGACCAGCTGAAGGCAATGACAGGCTCCTGTGTCCAAGCAGGGACAGCAGAGAAGTAGTAAAGGAACATTCCCTTGCGTCTGCAGTCTGTGATCTGGAAGACTCTCAGCTCCCCTCACAAGAAAGGAGCCCTACCACAGGAGTGTTCGTGCCTATTCTGGCTTGGTGCCAAACCCAGCTCTTCAGGAATGACCCCAAAGGGGTTCCTGGAAAGGACTGGAAATTGATCATCAAAGTTCTTTTTCATTTGGTGTTTTGTCATCTAGGGGAACAAGGAGGCAAGGTGGCATTAACAGAAAGTGGTCAGCCTCTGGAGTCACATTGCTCTAGCTCAGAATGGCAACCAAAGGTGTATTAAAGATCACAGTGAACCAGGCATGGTGGCTCACGCCAATAATCCCAGCACTTTGGGAGGCCGAGGCAGGCGGATCACAAGGTCAGGAGATCCAGACCATCCTGGCTAACATGGTGAAACCATGTCTCTACTAAAAATACAAAAAATTAGCTGGACGTGGTGACGGGTGCCTGTAATCCCAACTACTTGGGAGGCTGAAGCAGGAGAATCATTTGAACCTGGGAGACGGAGGTTGCAGTGAGCTACAATTGTGCCACTGCACTCCAGTCTGGTGACAGAGTGAGATTCCACCTCAAAAAAAAAAAAAAAAAAGGTCACAGTGGCAGAATTGGGAAAAGTATACTCTGAGCCGCTTCTCCATCTATGTGTAAGTGGGACACACACTTAGGGCAGCGGTAGGCGAGAAAAGAACAACTCTTTCCTCTTCCCTTTTAAATACACACTCAATTTGGACCCTGAAATAATTCCACTGTATTACTGGGTTGAAGACAAAGATGTCATCTGTGTATTGAAAATAACTACAGGCAAAACCTGTAACCTGTGATTCCCTAAGTAACAGGTGAAAACAAGCACTGGGCTCCACTGGGGTCCTTCCTCTCTACACCCCACATTTTTACTCTATTCTTCGTCTTCATCCTAGCCTCCACTCTGGCCTCCCTCAATCCAAGTGATGACCTTTCCTGTGGATTCACACGCCCTTCTCTACTCGGCCTGGAACAATCACTTCTGCCACCATCCCTCCTCGAACTCTATCTGCTTCTGTTACACCCAACCAACAAGCCTGCAGTCTAAAGGATGCCTGCCCATACTCTTTCCACTTGGGCTCTGGAGCAGATTATATTTTTAAAAGAAGGTCACAACGGTAACTTCTATCCCACATACTTTTCTGTAATGTGACCTTGACACTCCCTGTAAAGAGGTGGTGGGTCTTTGTTTCCTCCCCTTGAGTCTCTGTGGGGAACTGTGAGGACTACAACCAATGAAGTATGGTGCAAATGACATCCTGTGACTTCTGAGGTATGGTCCTAAAAGGTCATGTAGCTTCCTTATCATCTCTTCAAACATTCACGCTCTGGCTGCTCTCTTGGGAAGCCCCCTCTTGGAAGCCAGTGGCCACGCTGGGAGGAGCCCACGGCACACGAAGAGGTCATGTGTGGGTGCCTGAGTCAAGAGTCCCCCATAAACTCAGCCCTTGAGTCCTCCCAGCCCAGATACCAGACAGGTAAGTGAAAAACCCTCCACCTGATTCCAGTCCCTAACTGTTTAAGTCTTCCCAGCAGTGGCTCCAGGTACCTTAAAGCAGAGATCCCTGCTGTATCCTCTCTACATTTCTCTCCTATCAAATCCATGAGCACAATAAAATGGTGATTGTTTTACGCTGCTAAGTTTGGAGTGGTTTTTGTAGCAACAGAAAAGTTAAATACGCTCCAGAGGGGCAGGAGTACAGAAAGCCCCAGGTGCTATTTAGGCAATTCTGTGGTTACTTTTCAGCTTCTTTGTGCCTGCCCTTTCCCACAGTCCCTTTCCACAGTCCCCTTTCTAATATCAACCCTGGAAATCTTAAAAGATCAGCTCAGTTACTTCAAAAACTAAACTTCCCTCTTTATTCTTCATTCTACTTCCTTATCTATTTTCTTGTCCTTGAGAGCATGCTTCAAGATTCCAGCAGGGGAGTGCAGCTACTTGTATGCCCTTGACCGAAGAGTGGTCCTCCTCTACTGGGGATGGTCATTCTCTTCGATCAAGTGTGCAGCTTCTGGAGGGATGCACATGAAGTGGTGAGGACAGAAGGGGACACCTGCCTAGCCAGCCAGATGAGTCGAATCAACCCCGCCAATCATCACAGCCAGATCACCCTCATGTCCTGTTTTCTTATCCTTTTTTTTTGAGATGGAGTCTCACTCTGTCGCCCAGGCTAGAATGCAGTGGCACGACCTCAGCTCACCACAACCTCCGCCTCCCAAGTTCAAGCGTTCTCCTGCCTCAGCCTCCTGAATATCTTCGACAACAGGAGCGCGCCACCATGCCCAACTAATTTTTGCATTGTTAGTAGAGATGGGGTTTCACCATGTTGGTCAGGCTGGTCTCGAACTCCTGACCTCGTGAATCGCCCACCTTGGCCTCCCAAAGTGCTGGGATTACGGGAATGAGCCACCACACCTGGTCTTTTCTTATCCTTTCAAGCCTTCCTAGTTTCAAAAAATAATCTGTCATCCCAGGTTAAGCTGACCATTCAAGCCCTTAACTCTCCCATCAATCTTTTTGGCCTCTTTTATCTCTGACTGCTTTTTCTCAATCTCCGTCCTGGCTTTTCTTCTGTCACCTAACTCTCAAGTGGTGGCATTCTCCAGGCATTTTTCTTTCCTCCCTCCCCATTGATTCGTCCTCACATAGCTCCACCTGATGTCCCACAGAGTCCTAAAAAGCTCCACCTGATGTCCCACAGAGATATTAAAGATAAGAGGCTCAGGGGCAGGCACAGTAACTCATGCTTGTAATCCCTGCACTTTGAAAGGCAAAAGTGGGAGGTTTGCTTGAGGCCAGGAGTTCAACAGCCTGGGCAACACAGGGAGACCCATCCCTATAACAAATTAAAAAGCAAAAAATTAGGCTGGGTACAGTGGCTCATGCTTGTAATCCCAGCACTCTGGGAGGCTGAGGTAGGCAGATCACTTGAGGCCAGGAGACTGAGACCAGCTGGCCAACACGGTGAAACCCTGTCTCTACTAAAAGTATTTTAAAAATTAGTGGGGCATGGTGGCGGGCACCTACAATCCCAGCCACTCAGGAGGCTGAGGCAGGAGAATCGCTTGAACCCAGGAGGCAGAGGTTGCAGTGAGCAGCCACTGCACTCCAGCCTGGGCAACAAGAGCAACTCTGTCTCAAAAAAAAAAAAAAATTAGCTGGGCATGGTGATGCATACCTGTAGTCCTAGCTACTAAGGAGCTTGAGGTGGGAAGATAAATTGAGCCCAGGAATTTGAAGTTATAGTGAGCCACCATCGCACCATGGACTCTACCCTGGGCAAGAGTAAGATCCAATCTCTCTCTCTTTTTTTTTTTGAGACAGGGTCTCGCTATGTTGCCCAGGCTGGAGTGCAGTGACTATTCACAGGCGCGATCCCACTACTGATCAGCACAGGAGTTTTGACCTGCTCCGTTTCTGACCTGGGCCAGTTCACCCCTCCTTAGGCAACCTGATGGTCCACTACTCCTGGGAGGTCACCACATTGATGCCAAACTTAGTGCGGACACCCAATTGGCATAGTGCACTACAGCCCAGAACTCCTGGGCTCAAGCGATCCTCCCACCTCAGCCTCCCAAGTGGCTAGGACTACAGGCAGGTGCCACCGCGTCCACCAAGATCCAATATCTTAAAAAAAAAATCGTGCCCAAAATTGAGCTAATTTTATCTTCCCAAACTTGGTCAAAGGCACTA
>CAUYUD010099254.1:0-26829 GCA_963575295.1 Alouatta caraya | reverse complement strand
CTCACCCCCCTCAACAACACACACACACACACAGTGCCCTGTACACTCCATCTTTCCCCCACAGAAATGAATGAAACACACAGACCCTGGCCTGTCCACGCAATGGGTCACCCACAGCAATGCATGAAACACACAGACCATGGCCTGTCCACGCAATGGGACACCCACAGCAATGCATGAAACACACAGACCATGGCCTGTCCATGCAATGGGTCACCCACAGCAATGCATGAAACAGACCGTGGCCTGTCCACACAATGGGACACCCACAGCAATGCATGAAACACACAGACCATGGCCTGTCCACGCAATGGGTCACCCACAGCAATGCATGAAACACAGACAGACTGTGGCCTGTCCACGCAGTGGACCCACAGCAATGCACAAAACAAACCATGGGGACATAGCCACAGACAGAGTCCCTGGTGAAAGATGTTCACCAAAAAGAATCCACCGTAGCAAGGCACGGAGACCTGGCGGACACCCAGTCCTAGTTCCTGGAGCTGTGTGCATGGCCACAGAAAGGCAAAAAGGACATGTGGATGTGAGAAGGTGAGGACCCCGAGGTGGTGAGGGTCTGTGGGACAGTCCAGGTATGCCCTAAATGTAATCCCATGGGAGGGACTGGGAGGGAGCAGGAGACCTCCACACAAAAAGGAGACCATGTGACCACAGAGGCCAACAGGGATTTGGCAAGAGGGACTCTTCCCCGGGGCCCTGGATGGAGTGCGGCCCTCCCCACACCTGGATTTGAGCCCAGGGATACTGATTTTGCGCTTCTGGCCTCCAAAACTGTGAGGGGATCAATTTCTGGGTTTTTTTTGTTTTTTTTTTTTTGAGACAGAGTCTTGCTCTGTCGCCAAGCTGGAGTGCAATGGTGCAATCTTGGCTCACTGCAACCTCCGCCTCCTGGGTTCAAGCGATTCCCCTGCTTCAGACTCCCGAGTCTGGGACTACAGGCGCGAACCACCATGCCCAGCTAATTTTTTGCATTTTAGTAGAGACGGGATTTCACCATGTTGACCAGGACGGTCTCAAACTCCCAACCATATGATCTGCCCACCTCGGCCTCCCAAAGTGCTGGGATTACGGGTGTGAGCCACCGTGCCCAGCCCATTTCTGCTTTTTTAACCACCTGGTTGTGGGACGTTGCCATGAACATAGGGAACTGTCCTGGCATGTCTCGATAGGCACGCATCGTCCTTGGGTGGGGAAAGAAGGAAGGTTTCCATGGCTGTCGGCAGTTAGGGGCAGAGAGTGGTGCCAGGAAGGCTGGTGTGGGGCTGGGGGCTGAGGGGACTGTCGTGTCCTCCTCTTTCTGGCTACAGCCCACAGTGGAAACTGGACTTGGGGACAGGTCAAGGGGACACCATGCTGTGACCAAGGTGAGCTTTGTCTTTATGTCAAAGTACCGGCTTCTGGATACTTTCGGCGTTAACAGTGGAGTCGCTTTTGTCCTGTTTCAGTACAGACAGCACTTCCTCGGGGCAGGAGAAGCGAGCCCACTCTTCGATGCTGGTGGGCAAATCTTCCAGTGCTTTGTTAGGAGCTGGGCTTTGAGACTGGAAAGGCAAGAAAGAAGGATTTACCTGAAATGGTGGAGTTTAAACAGCAGAGCTCCACGGCACGGCTGCACAGCAGGCAGGTCACAGCCTGCAGAGCCGGCGTCCTCCCACCAGCAGACCCCAGAGAGTGCCCGGATCCAGCCTCTGACACTATTTGCAGGCAGTGCACGCAAAGCCTTCTGCCCCGTGCACAGCCAGAGTTGGCCTGGGGGCGCCCAGGCTCAGGACCCCCGAGAGCTAATGCTCTGCAGCCTCTGCCTCCTGCATCTCACCTCAGTGGCAGCTGGCTGGGGAGCTCAGCAGTGCTCATGCCAGGATGCAAGTGTGAGCACCCCGCTCCGGGAAGCTGGGCAGCCAAGCGGTTTCTGAGGTCTGCCCGGCCCTTGGAGAAGCGGATACTTACAGAGAGAAACGTTTCACATGATGAAAACACTTATTCTCACTGTTCTGGAACCCAGCCCCCCACACACCCAGGCCCCAGGCTATTCCTGCTGCCATGGCCTCTGAGCCTGGCAGACCCCGGGCAACGTCCTTTGTGCAAACTGCATGCGTTATGTGGCTAGCACCAGACCCAGGATTCCCGCCAGGATCAAGCCAGGGTGCTTAACAGACATGCCTTTCCATTGCCCTCCAACAACCCTGATGGGGAGAGAAACTGAGGCACAGATGCCGGCCTGGGCCCAGCCCCTGCATTGAGACAACCTGGGCTCTCTGAGAACCCTGACAGGCAGGGAAACTGAGGCACAGGCCATCCCCGGCCCGGTCCCTGCACTGCGGCCGCCTGGTTTTCCTCTAAGAACGCTGACAGGTGAGGAAACTGAGGCACAGGCCATCCCCGGCCCGGCCCTGCACCGTGGCCGCCTGGTGCTCCTCCGAGAACCCTGACAGGTGGGGAAACTGAGGCACAGGCCATCCCCGGCCCAGCTCTGCACTGCAGCCACCTGGTGCTCCTCTAAGAACACTGACAGGTGAGGAAACTGAGGCACAGGCCATCCCCGGCCCAGCCCTGCACTGTGGCCGCCTGGTGCTCCTCCGAGAACCCTGACAGGCGGGGAAACTGAGGCACAGGCCATCCCCAGCCCAGTCCTGCACCGCGGCCGCCTAGGCGTCACCTGTTTGGCCTCCTTGGCTTTCTCTTCCTTTCCCTTCTTCTCTTTACTCTTCTCCTTCTCCTTCTCTTTTTTAGGCGATGACAGATGTGAGCTGGTTGCTGCCAGGGGTCTGCTGTCTATAACTGATTTTCCTGCTGTCATCAAGGAAACCTGCCGGGGGGCATGCAATCCACATTTGCAGCACTGAAAGCTGACCGGCAGCCCGCTCCGCCCACTCCTCCACTCCTGGATGAGGGACGCCCAGACCCGTGGGGGTCCCCGGACTCTAGTGCTCTGGTAAGCTTGCATCCCCCATCAGCTGCTGTCAGGAGAGCGGGGCTGGCCGGGGCATGGGCACTGGGGGCTGCCTCACTCCACTGCCGGGGACGCAGCAGGACACCCTAGGCCCTGGGGCTTCCTCCTGGCCACCCCACACCCTCCCTGCACCGATCCTCGTGGGGGCTATTCCCAGGCAGGGAGGACACTGGGCACATCTCCTTGGCAGGCCCAGCCAGCCCCTTGCAGCCCTGACACACGTGGAGGTCTGGGGCAGGCGTGGCTGGCCCTCAGGGAGGACTCGCCACTCTTCAGGTGAATTTCAAGATCTCTGATTAAGAACACATGAGAATAATGCTAAACAATTCTCCTAGAAGTCACAAAAATGAAGGTGTGGATGCCCACAGCCCCAGGTCTGGCAGTGGTGGAGGCTGGTAGGGGGCCGAAGATGGGGTGGGGGCCTGCCCGCCTTTCCTGCTCTACACATGGCTGGGCAGTGGGCCTGTTGATCCTGGGATGCCCTGTGGGGGCCTCTGGGCAAAGTCATCCCCAGAGGAAAGGCCTGCCGTGCTCGGCACTGCCCTGCTAGGCTGCAGCCTGCGGGAGGCTGGGCACACAGGGCGATCCCCAAGGGCCCTCGGCTCCCAACAGCTGCTCCTGGTGGGCCCTATATGGAGGGGTGGGAGGAGGAGTGGGACGAGGAGTGGGGGTGGGAGTGGGGCACAGAAGAAGGGTCCAGAAGCCCCGTGAGTGGCAGTGCAGGGCTGTTGGGCCCCAGATGGCAGCAGAGGTGCCTGCTATGGTGTTGGCGTGGCGAGCCGGGCAGGAGCAGTTCTGGGTGGTTGGCAAGGGCACCAGGGCGGTGTCTGGGAGGACCAGCGCATTTGGAGTGGGACACGAGCCCCTCCCTTGGGGAGTGCTGGGACTGTGGAGGGCACAGGGGCCAAGACGGGAGTTTCTCGTTTTTACGCTGATGGGAATCATTTGGTGGAGAGGAAGAACCTGGATGTCGTGAGAGAGAAACTGCTCACACCTAAAAGGTCTTTAGGAAATACAGGGAAAGGCTCTGATGTCTTTAAAACGCGCTGCAGTTTCCCCGAACCTGTGGCCTGTCCCAGAGAGTGGAGCCTGCGCCGGGCCTCACCTGCCAGATGCGCCTGAGGAAGGCGTAGGCCGCCAGGCAGCAGTCCTCGTAGCCCTGGGCACCCGGCGACAGCACCAGGGCCAGCAGGATGTGCCCACGGGCCAGCGCCTCCAGCTGGCGCACGCTGCGCAGCTGCTCCAGGGACACCGTCTCCCCGGCCTCTGACACGGGGCTCCGTGGGGGCATCTGCACGGGCACGTACTCCCCTGAAACACGGGGTGCCCGAGGCTGAGAGAAGGCCCGGTGACGGGTCTGTGGGCCCCGGACCACTCCCTCCCCTGCCCGAGGCTGCGGTGGACTGCCTGGCGCCTTTCCAACCCCTGCGCCTCGCTGACCCCTGTGCGCTTTCTGCTGAGGGCCGGGAGCCAGGGGAGGAACTACATGATGTACTCATTCCGAGAAGGCTGAGCCTGGCCACCCCTCAACCCCAGGAGCAGCTCCGCTCCCAGCTCCAGCTCCGGCCCCCCAGGCCCCCGAGGGCTTTCCTGATGCCCTGTGTGTCCCGGAAGCCTCATGATCTGCACCTGGCCTGGGCACCCTGCTCCTGTCCCAGATGGCCCCGAGGGCCTGGGGGACCCCCTCATCCTGACAGGGGGCTAGGACCAGCTGCCGTGGTCCTAGGGTCTCTCAGGGGTGACCCTGAGAGAGCCAGCGTTGAGTGCACCAGGTCAGCTCCACTGTGTGCATGCGCGTGTGTGCCTGTGTGTGTGTGTGGGGAGACCTGCGCGCCCCACAGAGCTTCTGCCCCAGGTCACCCTGGGCTTGTGCCCAGGCACCGGCCATGGTTAAGCCCTGGATGACGCCAGTGAAGCTGCCATCGTCTGCCCAGGTTCCCGCTTACCAGCAACCCCCACCTCCCTGCACTGCTGTGAGCGGGGGCTCACAGCTGGAGAAGGGAGCCCCCACCTCGAGTTGGAAGGGACTTTGGGGATGGCTGAGGTACCCACAGGGTCTGAGGGGCTCAGGACTCCCCTTTCCCCAGCCTCCTGAGGAAGGTGGCCTCTGGGACAGCCCAGCCGTGTGCCTGAGAACTTGCCTTCCACCTGACCTGCAGCGAGCCGTTCTGTAAAGGTGATTTGGTGGCTGTCAGACTGAGTACCTCAGGGCCCCTGCAGAGGGCATCGCTGAGACGCGTCAGAGGCTCCTGACCTCCAAAGCTTGCATGGACACGTGGACGCCTAAAGGCCGTCCAGGCTACGGACAAGGAGGAGAGCGCTGGGGGAGCAGGGCAGGGTCGGCACCCTGGCCGTGGCGTGGACTCACCATCCGGCACAGGCTCTGGTTCGGGGGCGTCGCTGGGCGGCTTCATGGCCAGCAGGATCTTGATGGCCCAGCGGAGGTGGAAGACCACGTCCTCGAGAGGAAAGTGTCTGTGATAGAGCCACTGGCTGAACTCCAGGAGGTAGTCCACCTTCTGCCACTCTGTCTCAGGCTTCTTTGGGATGGAACAGAAAGGGCGACATCCTCAGGATGGCCCTGAAGGCGTCACTTGCACTGTGAAACACTTTCACTGCTCATTGTCTAAAGAAAAGGTTCATTCTTACCCCACAGTTACGTTTGGAGGCTGCCTTTAATGAGACCAAGTTGCCATTTAGGGTCATGGAGATGTTCCAGGTACAGAGAAGGCGGCATTGCTGTCTGTTTTCACAGGCAGCCCTCCCAGGGCCTATGCGTCCCCTGCACTGCAGGAGGACACAAGGCAGGGGTCCTGCTGTCCCCTGGTCTGCGGGTGGCCCTCTCTGGGTGGTTCTGTGGGCAGCCCTGTGTCCCTGCTGCAGGGGAGGCCCCCGCAGGGCAGGAAAAGTGCTTGCTCTGTCCTGCGCCCAGATGCAGAGCCCAGCCCAAGCCCTTGCCTGTGCACACTTAGTTCAGGACGTGGGGTGCTAATCAAATCGCTAAGGTCCTGCCCTTAACTCAGGGCTTCGTCTGTCATGAACAGGTGGGAAGGGGAGAAGGATGAGGAGCCAGTGGGGCAGTGGGGCCTGGAAGCCACGTGAAGGAAGCCCACAGATGGGGAGAGAGGGGAGCAGCTGTGGAGGCTGGTGGCGGCTCCCACAAAAGCTGTGCACTTTGGGGAGGGCCTTGGCCCTGATGGGGAAGTTCAAGAGAAAGCAGGTCATATTCTCAACAGAAGTGCGTGGCCACCTGGCGTCCACAGGCTGTGGAGTGCCGGGGACCCTGCCTCACACTCATAATCGTAAGAGCTACAGCTATAAAACTCAGAAGAAAACAGGGAACAAAGCTTCATCACCTTGGGTTTTGCAGACACAACACTATCAACACATGCAAACGCACACATGCCATGAACACATGTAAACACACACACGCTGTCAACACGTGTAAACGCACACATGCCATGAACACATGTAAATGCACACACAACGCCATCAACACATGCAAACACACAGACAATGTCATCAACAGGAGCAAACGCAAACACAACGCCATCAACACAAACACACACACAACACCATCAACACAAGCAAACACACACACAATGCCATCAACATGGGCAAATGCACACACAACGCCATCAACAACAAACACAGACACAATACCATCAACAGGAGCAAACACACACACAATGCCATCAACACAAACACACACACAACGCCATCAACACGAGCAGACGCAGCCACAATACCAACACAAGCAACAACACAAGAAACAGACAACTCGAATTCCATCACAATGTAAAACTGTGCCGTAAATCGTGCCACCCAGAAAGTGAGGAAGCTGGAAAAGCCACTCAGAGAATGAGAAGGGGTCTGTGGCTGACGCTCCTGCTAAAGAACTTGCAGCCCTAACACACCACGAGCTCCCACAAGCCAACAGGAACCAAACAAGCAGACCACAAACGGGCAAAGGACCGCAACGGACACTTCTCCGACGACCTGCAAATGGCCCGTGAGCCCTTGGGAACACAAGCCCCGTCTTCAGTCACCGGGAAAATGCTGGCAGGCACGAGGAGACACCCCTTCACTCCCCCGGCACAGCCAGAAGTCAGACGAGATCGAGAGCTGGCGAGGTGTGGAGTAACCGGAGCCCCACGCGCTGGGGTTGGGAGCGGCGGCACTGCGGCCGCTGAGGGAGACGAGCCGGCCCCTCCTCCGAGGGTCCCACACCGGGCGACCGTGCACCCAGCAACTCCACCGCGGGGCTGTGCCCGCGGGAGGCAGGACGGGGCCGGGCCAGAACACGCGAGCCAATGCCGACAGCGGCGTCCCTCACAGCAGGCAAACAACGCCAAACAACACAAGCGGCCGCCCGTGGCCTGAGGGTAAGCGCGTGACAGAACATCAGACACGTTCCGGACACCACTCAGCCCTGAAGAGGGACGATGGGGGTGGCCCTGGGTGATGGCACGCTGAATGAAGGGCGGCGTCGTGCTCCGTCTGTTTACAGAAAACGTCCAGATCCGTGGCTCACCGGGGCCAGTGGAGGGAGGGAAGGATGGGGAGTGAGTGCTGACGGATGCAGGGTTTTGGAGGGCGACGAAACGTTCTAAAATCGTGTGGGGGTGATGACTGTATAACCCTGAGAATTTACTAACAACATCACATTGTACCTCTAACGAAAACAGACAACTGAAGGAAGGACTCAGGTCAGTGAGGACGGAAAGCACTTTCAAGGGTTTCCGCCCCGAGGGCCAGCGCGGCTCAGATGGGTCCTGCCTTCCCCAGCCACCCCTCCTCAGGCCCTTCCTGCTTTCCCTGGAGGCGACTGGGTCCCTGCCTGAACCCTGCCAACCCCAGCAGGGCAACTGCCAAGGAACGACGCGGCCTCTGGTTCCCCGAAGCGAGGTGCCGTGGCGGCCCGTGGCGGTACCCGGGAGCCTGCCTTGACAGCCCGGTCCCCTGAGCCGCACTCACAGCACCTGGCAGAGTCTCCTGACCATCCTCAGTTACCCCACGCTGGGGGCTGCCTAGACCCCAGAGCCATCCAAAGTCTTCGGGGAGGATTGCTCCCAGCCAGAGAAACAGCCTGCGTAACAGAAAAGCCTTTTAAGATATTCACTAATGTTGAAAGGTTCGTGCCTTTCATGCCAGGGGCCTGGGATGCCTTTTGTCCCCAAGATGAGGTTCTGGGCTGTGCACCGCATGGCCCTTACTCCTGACAAGCAGAGGCGTCAAATCGACGCAAAAGCGCCCACCTTGTCCCGAGCCCACTCCACGTGCATCCCGGGGAAAGTGTCTCAGCTTCTGTGGGTGGGGAAGACACACTGACGTCCTCCAAGACCGCCAAATCCCAGGGCCCTGCAGAGCCCTGCTCTCCTCTGCCACCACCCACCCATCTGGGCCCCCATGCCTCTAGAGGAGCCTAGGCGCTTTCACCTGGGACATCACACTCTGAGCCCCCCACACCCTCCTCAGGGATGAGGACCTGACCATGACCCCTCCATGCCGGAAAGGGACAACTGAAACCAACTCTGTCCATCGACCCTGACTGGTCAGCAGGAGGAGCGCCCGGGGCCATGTGGTGCATTCTGCACCATCAGCCATCACTGCCATAAGTGCCACCCAGGCCAGGTTCCCAGCTGAGCTTTCGTCCTCACGGTTCTCCCTTCCACTCGAGGATAAACGGCACCACGTGCATCCATGCTCATGGTTTTGCACCTGCAAGGCCTGGATGGCGCTGTGGTAGCAGGCCAGCTCTCCAGACACGCTCCGTGAGTTCAGGGCCAGCCGGTGCCACATGCCTGCCACGTAGTCCTCACTCTCAGCCTTGAACTTCTGTATTTCCATCGAGAAATTCTGCCCGAGCTTGGCCTTCACGATGATCATGTGCTTGAAGATCAAGCTGAAGAAAGGGAAGGCGATAAACCATCGCCGGAATCGGATGGCAGAATTTTAAATGTGTGCGACGCAGCCCAGACTCATTCCTCCACTTCCCTGCTTAGAAAGATGAAGCAAAACAGAGCCCAGGTGAGTGGGGGTCTCGAGGCCGCCCTGGGTTTTAAGTTCCCGCCCTCTCTGTGTTGAATTTTCCTGGGGAAGTCAAGTCTTGCAGAGCAAGTGGGAACTGGGGGAGGCCCAGGCAGACAGGGACCGTGTGGGGTGGGGGAGAATGCTCCAGGCAGGGAGCAGCAGGTGGGTGTTCACAGGTGGGGGGGGAGCACACTGTACCAGGGGTGCAGCACTCACAAGCGGTGTGGGGAGCACACCCCGGGTGGGGGCACGGAGGGTGGAGCACTCGCAGGCAGTGTGGGGAGCACTCACAGGCGGTGTGGGGAGCACTTCCAGGTGGTGGGGAGCACTCGCGGGCAGGGTGGGGAGCACTCACAGATGGTGTGGGGAGCACTTGCAGGTGGTGGGGAGCACTCGCGGGCAGGGTGGGGAGCACTCGCGGGCGGTGTGGGGAGCACGCCCCAGGGGGGCATGGAGGGTGGAGCACTCGCAGGCAGTGTGGGGAGCACTCACAGGTGGTGTGGGGGGCACTTGCAGGTGGTGGGGAGCACTCACGGGCAGGGTGGGGAGCACTCGCGGGCAGGGTGGGGAGCACTCACAGGTGGTGTGGGGAGCACTTGCAGGTGGTGGGGAGCACTCACGGGCAGGGTGGGGAGCACTCACGGGCGGTGTGGGGAGCACTCACAGGCGGTGGGCCGTCCGAGGCAGCACCTGCACGGCCTCATCCAGCACCTTGAGGCCGCCCTCCCAGTCATCCTGGTCGGCATGGCTGTGGAAGAGCAGGCCGTAGAGCGCGGCACGGACTGTCAGGTCGTCCTCAGCCCCTGGGAGGGAGAAGGAGGGGTGTCCTTGGAGCCGTCTGATCCCTCGACAATAGCGCCCTCAGACCTCCTGGACCACACTGCCCATCACGGTGCCCCTGAGGTGGAACCGTGGCTACACAGGTGCCCAGGCCAGCACGTGCCCTGCAGGGCTGATGCCAGCTGTGGGTCCGTGTGGCCCCTCCAGCCCGCCACCGGCCACCCGAGATGTCCTTTCCACCATGGGAAGCAGCCGTCTTGTCTCCTTGCTGGTCTCTGCCTCTGCCTCTCCATCTGCTTGGAGAATTCTGCGTTCACAAACACACTCCTGTGTTTCCACGTACTGAACATCAGCGAGCAGGACACAGGGTCCTCTCAGGAGTTCCATGGAAAGCACCCTCACAGCCGAGGACACAGCGCCATGTCCGCGCCCCGGAGTCCTCAGGCTTGGTGCCCGCTGCGGCATGGGAACAGCCTCGTGTCTCCGCACATGCTGCAGCGTGACATGTAGAGGCAGAGTGCCCACCTCCGCAGCACACGCGAAGACCGCCTGCCTGCTGAGAGTGAGCCCCACACAGACTTCATAGGGCACCCGCGGGCCGTCAGTGCCCCCGTACGCACAAAGCCAGCGGGGTGGAACCTGGTGGGACGGAACCCTCAGTGTCTGGGTGAGCTGCCGATGAACTTGAAGGGGCCGTGAGGAGACAAGGTGGACACAGGGCTGGATCCTCTCACACATCCCCACTCATCACAGAACCCAGCCTGCTCCACAACCTCCCAGCCAAGAGTCCTTTTACCACAAGGATTCCAGGAACCTCGGGAGATGCGAAATATCACACCAAGGCCGTGGAGCTCCCGCCTCAGGAAGGGGTGCCGAGCAGTGATCTGTGCCTTGCTGCTGCCCTCAAGCCAGCACCTCCTTGGCGACCAGGATGCCGACGTGTCCCCTACCCGTCACAGGCGCTGTCTGGGCCAGCCTGCACACCCTACCCAGTGGCAATCCCTGCGCCCTCCTGGCTCTTTCAGAGGTCAGTGAGGGACCTCTCCCTCTCGTTCGATGAAGCCTTGTCTGCAAAACTCTTTGGGTCTCAAGTCAACTTCTACTGCACTGAGCGCCCGAGAACCACAGTGGGTACCAATGCAGGCTCCACCCGTGTACTGGCAGCAGGTCTCGGGTTTCCCTGGCTGTCTCCACCCCCGCCGCCCCTCACCCGGCTCCCCTCCCGCCGCTTCCGTGGCCTGCTGCACCGCTGCTGCCCCCACGGGCCCTGCTGTGCTGCTCAAGGGTCTCTAGGCCAGGTCGGGACAGCGCCCGCCTCCACCCACCCTCTGGAGCCTTCTCAGACTCAGCAGTCCCTCGCGCCTTCCTCTTTTCAGAAATCTGGTGCTTTTCTGTAGTTTTAAAGAGAAACAACAGGACCCTAAGGAAAGACAAGCCCCGTTCTCTCAGCACCCTCCCCCAGCACCCTGCAGGCCGCAGTGCTGAGGGCTGGAGCCCGTGTCGCCTGCACCAGCCCCGTCATGGTATCAGCAGGACCCACCTCTGGTGCTGGCACCTGGACCACTGAGGTTCACGTCACAGAGCGTGGAGCCTCCTTTCCCTTCTCTGACTCATTTTTTGTGAGACTGCGTTCTCCAGAGTCGGCCCACTGGGTCTAATGAGCGAACGCGGCCATGGCTGGGAGCACGGTGCCCCATCGGATGCCAGGATCTGTGGGCTCACTGTGGCCTTTTCACTCTGCCAGGCCCTCCTCACCCAGGCATGAGCCAGAGAAGCTGCTCCGAGTCTGAAACCCGAGAACCAAGTTGGTCCCAGGACCCTGAGTCCTGCTTCCTCCTGTCTGAATGCAGTAAACCAGGGTCTGATGAACTTGGAAACCACTCATGGGGTGGCAAGGAGTCCTCTTCAATCCTGCCTAAGTGGAGGGAGAGCTGGCCATGAGGTGCGAGCTCCTCGCTGACCCACAGTCCTGTCCTGGGAGTACCCAATGCACTTCCAATCCACGGTAGCGCTGCAGCCGGACCTGATCCACCACGCGTTCCTGTAAACTGTCTCCTCCTCCCCAGAGGCTCTCTGGGTGCCTTCAGGGTGCGGGTGAGGGCCGTGGACTGTGCGTGAGGAGGGATGTGCCTGTGTGGAGAGTGGGTGTCTCCGGGGTGGGGGTGAGGGCTGTGGACTGTGCGTGAGGAGGAGGAATGTGCCTGTGTGGAGAGTGGGTGCCTCGGGGTGCGGGTGAGAGCCGTGGACTGTGCGTGGGGAGGAGGAGTGTGCCTGTGTGGAGAGTGGGTGTCTCCGGGGTGCGGGTGAGGGCCGTGGACTGTGCGTGGGGAGGAATGTGCCTGTGTGGAGAGTGGGTGTCTCCGGGGTGCGGGTGAGGGCCGTGGACTGTGCGTGAGGAGGAGGGATGTGCCTGTGTGGAGCTTCAACAGGGCCGCTCCCAACTCACGTATTTATGTGGCCTCGACGCTAAGCATTTAGCCGGCAGACGCAGTGCAAGTATCTTCCAGTCTGTTCACTTCTGAATGTTCTGCACTTACCAGCATTCAGGAGCCTTAGATTTCTGCATGTGTGAAAGGGAGCCTCTTTCCACAAAGTATCTGCTATGCTCAATTCTACTTTCTGGCATGTTTTCTAGAATTTGAATTTTAAAAGCTATGTGACTCTTCAGCCCGTCTGGTATTTATTCTGGTGAACGGAGTGAAATGTCGTGCGGTGTCCAGGTCCCGCCTGGAGGCACAAACCCTTCCTCCACAGCCTCCTCTGCCGGTGCCCACGTTCGGAAGGGGTCTGGGCTGCCTTCTGCCCGCCTCCCATGCTCTGATCCGCCTCTCTGTCCTGGAGAAATGCCCCACAGGGCTGACAAGAATCACACGCCAGGCTGTGGACAGAATGTTACAACTCAGCACTAACCAGGCTGCGTCCCGGCCACATCCTTGTCACTGAAGGTCACCCGGACCCCCGGACCCCTGCCACTTAGATAGATGGGATCTCTGACGTTAGAATCCAAAGGCTTTGGTTGAAGTATCACTGAGGATGTTTTTCAGACCCTGAATGCCAGCAGCCAGTGTAGAGTCCCCCGCAGAGGAGCGGGATAGGGACCAGCCTGGGAATGCCTTCCCGAGACCCTGTGTTCTTCCAGCAGTGAGCCGTCTCCGCACTTCCGTCCTCTCCAAAACCCTCAAGACCTCTATCTCCAGACTCCTCAGGGAGGTGGGTCTGAGGCTTTCTCCCACGTCCTGCTCAGCGACCTGAGGGTTAACGCTTGCCCTGCCGCAGCCTGGCCTCTCGGCGGACACACCTGGGGCTCACACTTGCAGGACCAGCAATCTGCACACACTGCTGGGGTTAGTGCTCAACTTAGTGTTAACTACACATAGCCACACTTCTGTTTATTATTTTAAATCAACTTTGCCTCTCTAAATAGACTCTAAAATGTTCAAGGCAGTTTCCACTTTTCCGTTCCACAGCATTTAAAGATTTCCCAAATACACATTAGGACTCTTAACCGGGATAATGTTTTTTAGCAGATGACCATTTTTTTTCTATGAACATGAGCTGGTATTCTAATATGGTTCTGTTGTTCTAAGGTCAGCATGCGTTTTTGTGTGTTTGTTTTTGCAGGAGTATGTGTCCACATTTTCTGTGGAAGTAGAAAAATGCGATTTCTCTGCCAGCACAGCCAAGAGGCCAGACTTCACGGCAGCTTCGACCACGGGTGAGAGTGTCCACTCTGGACTCGGGGGCGTGTGGCCCTGGACAAGGTTTACGCAAACCAAAAATAACGTTCTAAGCCCCTCAACCGACTGAATGGACCCTCCTCTCGGCCAAGGGCCTTCTAAGGTACACCTGAAAAACTAGTTTAGTGGGGTCGGGGGCGGTCGGGGCAGGGTGGACAGGCCACGTCATCTCCTCTCCCTTTGGAACTCAGGCACAGCGGACCAGCATCCACATGAAAACGGAGCTCTTCAGGCTGACAGAGCGGGCTCTGATGCAGGCAGACACCAAGCGTTAGCCTGGTCCTAGCACAGCACCGCGGGACGCACAGCAACCCCTGAAAGGGACCCAAGTATTGTATACCCAGATATCTTTCTTTGGCATATCCTGACGTGGCCCCACACAGCTGTCTCTTGTGGGGAAAATCCACATCCTGTTGAGAATCCTCTTTTCCCTCTGCAGGGCTTTTCCCTGATCTAGAGAATTCACCGAGTATGGTGTCTTTTTCCTGAGAAGAGCTCAGAGGCTTCATCTGCAAGATAAAAACCTTGGTCCCCACAGCTCCCCATCTGAACCCAGACATTCCTTTCCATTGATTCCAGGTATTTAGATAATGACTCTTTCAACAAATTGTCATTCAGAAAATCTTAAAATCTACCAGTGACCTGGAAACTCCCTTGTCACCGAGTTGTTCTACCTTTGTGGACCAAACCAATGTGCCCCGTACATGTATTGATGTCTCTGCCTGTAACTTCTGCCCCCCGAAAATGTATGAAGTCAAGCTGTAAACCAGCGACCTTAGGCACATGTTCTCAGGAGCTCCTGGGCATGGTCACGGGTCCTGCTTCTCACACTGGCGCACCATCAATCCTGGCGGATGGTTTACAGTTTGACTTTTTAGGTGGACAGTCAGAAGATCCCAGCTCTGCCTCTTTGTATGTTGAGAGGGAATTTCATGAGCTCATTCCTGAAGAGCACTCAGGGGCCCTTCACGCATCAGATGCTGAACAGATACCGTCTGGAGTTACTGGGGGGCGCTTTATGTCAGGGCACAGGAATTTAAAAGCACCACCTGTTTAAAATTGTGCTCAAGTCCTTCCCCTTCCTTGTAGGAGCCCATGGGTCCATCTGTCCTGCTACAAACCTGGAAGAAAACACCCGTCGGTCATCCCGCCGCCTTGGAAGTCGGCTGTGGGCCACTGGTGCAGAAGCAGCGTCTTCTCTTCCTCCTAAAGCAAAACAGGTAAACAACAAGTAAATACTTGAAAGTTGCAAGACAGTCTCTCACCAGGAGACAACAAACTCCCCGCTTTGAGCCACGTGTTCCTCTCCTTAAAACTGCCTGCTCTGGCCACAAACGGCTGTCAATCAACCTGACACTGCTGTACAGGTCACTGTAACCCACATTCTGAAGCGAATGATATACAGCCAATGTTATTTTAATGTAAATTCGTGGCAGACAACTCAGGAACTGCCTCTTCTTTCCCTTTAAAACTGCACCTGTACCTGCCTCTAATCGGAGCAAGTTCAGGGCCGCCTGGCCCAGGTAAACTCTCTACTCATATGAATTTAGCCTCAGCTTCTTCCTTTTAGGCTGACATCATTTTGCTTTTCATTTTGCTGCAGTGGGTAGCCGAACATGAGCAGGGCAGCCGGGGCCCCCTCCACCAGGACCATCAGTCTGTCTCTCTAAAATAACAACTGGTCTCAGCCAGCACCACGGAAAGGCCGTCTCCCAAGAGACAGAAGAAAACCTGAGACAGGTGATGAGCAGCTTCCCAGTAAGGTCTCAGAAGCGGGGCGACTGGGCTCAAGCAGGCACACCGAGAGGCAAATGGCGGAGTTTCACTGGTCTGTGACCTTCCTCTAGGGACACTCGACTGGAAAGAGCCCGTGCACAACTCCAGTAAACACACTGGGCATGCGTCCCCTCCCGTGTGTGGGCAGCCACTGTACACCCAAGGGAAGCATCAGGGAGACCCTGGAAGTCCGCCAGTGTACTGAGGCAGCCAGGTGGGAATCTCCGAGGGCCTGTGCACTGGGGTGGAGCCACCGAAGCTCTCGGGGAGGAGCCGGGCCCCTCCTCTTCCTGGGTGAACCTGGGATTCAATCCGTGAGCTGGGAAGTGCTCAGGCAGGATGCACGCTCTCACTTCACTAAGCGTCTGTTTCCTCTTTTCTGCCTTTCACCCACTAAAACCCTGCCTTACTCTTCACATTGTCTACGAGCCTCATCTTTTGTGGCAGTGTGACAAGGACCCCGTCTTTAGCTGCATTAAGCAAAAGTCCCGCCACAGTATGAAACCCCAAGTCAAAGGCTGAACCCCACACGTGATCTCTCAAATCTCCCGCTCGGCCCTCTTCCAAGAGTCCTTTCCTTCCTTTCTTCCTTTTCTGCTCTAAAGCTCTTCACTGAACTCTCGCCCCTGCTCTAAGACTTGCCTCAGTCTCTCCTTCTGCCTTACGTTCCTCAGCTGAAGGCTCTTTTCTGAGGCTGCTGCAGCCCATGCGGATTTGCTGCTGGGAACATACTTCGGTGGTGCGTGACTCGGGTACGTTCTGCGCTAACAAGTTGGCTCTAATTACAGATACTGCAGCTACGTTTCTGAACTACTAAGTCACAAAAAGTCTATGACTACTCCGCTAACGTAACTGAGAGGCTTTTCAATGATATGAAGCACCTAAGTTGGTTTTACGGCTCCAGAGCAATGTGACGAAAAGCGCGTTAGAAAAACCCCGGGAGAGGCAGTGAGAGCCACACTCAGGAGTTCACGGCTGTCCACGCTGCACGGAAGAAGGGTCTCAAGTCAATGGTCCAACTCTACATCGTAAGGAACTGAAACACCAGCGGAAGGAAGGACACGCTGAAGATTGGAGCACAGACAAAACAGAACAGAAAAACAGTAAAGAAAATCTACGGTTTAAAAGCTGGTTCTTCAAAAAGATCAAAATTGACAAGCCTTTAGCTAACTAACAAAAGAAATAAAGACTATTCGAATAACTAAAGTAAGTAACGCAAGTGAAGACATTACTGCCGGTGTCAGGGAGACAAAAGCGATTATAAGAAAATCCTACGAACATCTGCACACCAGCAAATCAGGTAACCTAGAAAAAAACGAACGAACCCTCCAAACACACCCAAACGGACTCGGGAAGAAACAGAAAATCTCAACAGACTTATAGCAGACTAAATTAGCAATCAGAAGCCTCTTAATAAAGAAAAACCCTGGACTAGATGGCTTCACCAGTGAATTCTATCAAACATTTGAAGAAGAATTAGCAGCAATCCATACAAACTCTTCAAAATTTTAAAGACAAACACTCCCAGGTTCACTCTGAGGCCAGCATTACTCTGATACCAAATCCAGATAAAGACATCACAAGAAAAGAAAATTACAGACCCATATCCCTTATGAATACAGATGCAAACGTCCTCCACAAAAGATTAGCAAATGAAATCCAGCAGCGTATTAGAAGATCACTCATAATGACTGAGTGGGGTTGGTGAGAAAGGCAGGGGTCTCTGTGTACAGACCAGTGTTCATCACTAACAGAACAAAGGAGAAAAACCACATGACCAGCTCAGCTGACGGAGAAATGGCATCTGACAAAACCCAATGCTATTTCATGACAAAAACTCTCAGAAAACTAGAAATAGAAAATTCCTCAACACGATAAAGGGTCCTTATGAAAAGCCCACAGTGCACGTCACATGCCATGGTGAGGCGGAAGCTCCCTCAGTAAGAGCATGAAGACAGTCATCGCCTCCCTGCTGCTACTCCACGCTGCACCGGGGGCTCTAACCAGAGCTATCAGACAAAAACAAGACATAAAATGTATCTAAACTGGAGAAGTGGTAAAACTATCTCTATTTGAGATGACATGATCCTATCGACAGAAAATCCTTACCAATCTACAAGAAAGCGATTCAAGCCAACTAATGAACTCAGGAAAGCTGCAGGGCACAACAGTAAGCTGTGCTTTTATTCACCAGGAATGAAAAATCCCAAAAGGAAATTAGATAGAAAGTGCTACAGACCGAACTGTGTGCCACCAAAATTCATATCCTGAGACTCCTAACTCCCACTGTGGTGGTCTCTGGACACATGGCCTTTGGGAGGTAATTGGGGCTAGATAAGGTCACGAGAGTGGGGTCCCCACGATGAAATTACCATGCTTTAAGAAAAGACACCTGAGACCCTGCTCTCCCCTCCTGTGTGCCACGTGTGCCACATGAAGACCCAGTGAGAAGGTGGCCGGGCGTCAATGGCCAGGAAGACGTTCTCCACCAGAACCCAGCTACATTGGCACCCTGATCTCAGACTTCCAGGTCCAGACTGTGAGAAATAAATTTCTGTTGTTTAAGCCATCCAGTCTATGGTATTTTGTTATGGCAACCCAAGCTAAGACAGAAAGCATTCCCATTCATCACAACACCTTAAAAAAATTGAGTACTTAGAAATAAATCTAACAAATAGGTGAAAGAATTATATGCTAAAAGCTATAAAATGTAGCTGCAAGAAATTAAAGCTCTAAATTAATGAAAAGCTAACCCATGTTCACGGATAGGAAGCCTTAACAGTGTTAAAATGTCAATACTACCCAAAGCAGTATTCAACACAATCCCTGCGGGTTCCAACAGTCCTTAAAAAAAAAAAAATCTACAAAATGATCCTCAAATTCATATGGAATTAAAAACCTTATCCTCAAATTCATATGGCATCGCAAGGGGCCCCAAAGAGTCAAATCAATCTTGAAAAAATATAAAATTGGAGGACCCACATTTTTCAACTTGGAAACATATTACAAGCTACAGTAACTCAAACAGCATTGGCAAAATGATACCCATATAGGCCAGTGAAATAGACTAGAGAGCCCTGAAAGAAACCTTTGCATTTCTGGTCAAATTATTTTCAACAAGGGTGGCAAGACCATTCACTAGGGAAAGCACAGTCTCTTCAAGTGGTGCTGGACAAACTGGATATCCACAAGCAAAAGAATGATGTTGAACCTTTACCTAATACCAGACGCAAAAATTAACTCAAAACGGATCAAAGAGCTAAACTGAAGAGTTAAAGCTACAAAATTCTTAGAAGAAAATAACAGAGAACACCCTCAGTGTAAGGGTTATTGCCGAGTTTAAAATGAGGAAACTGAGACCAGTATAAGAAAATGAAAAAAAAAAAAACAATTTATTTAGCTACCGGGCGAGGTTCTATGGTCCGGGAGGGGGCCAGAGAAGTCGCGCCTAACTTTTTAGGGCAAGGGGTTTTATAGTGAGTGAAGGCGTTTGATTGGGAACTGAGGAGACAAAGCATAAGGCACTTGGTTGGATATTGGAACACAGGACACGGAGGAGGCAAGCTACTACTAGTGGGCAGGCGGGATTTTTGGTGAGCGGGCCGCCTTGGGGAGAAATGACCTTGATGGGGCAAAGTGCTTATCGGGCAAGGGAGTGCTGTCAGGCAAGAAAGTGCTATTGGGCAGGAAAGTGCCACTGGGCAAGGTTTGTCGGGGCTTTCTGAAAATTTTTGGGCGGGGGTTTCCAGCGGCGGGCTAGGTGTCAGGTGCGGAGTTTGCTTCAGGGGTGGGTGTTGGGAGGCTATGTGGAGAAGTTACATGCTGATCGTGGAGTGGTGATGTAATTCCCAGACGCTGGGAGGGATGAGCGCGTCCGAGCTCCCGGCGAGACAACCGGCCTTACACTCAGGTATTGGATGTGGCCCTGACCAGGGATAGGACACCAAAGACAAGGCAACAGAAGAAAGAATAGATAAATTGGACCCTTCAAAATTCGGAGCATTTATGCATCAAATGCCATGATCAAATGAGTGAAAAGTTAACCCAGAGAATGGGAGGAAATACTTGCAAATCACATGTCTGCTAAGGGATTAGCATGCAGGCTCTGTCCTGAGGCTCTCTGCCCACGAACCCCCGTCCGTCCACGCCCTCACGACCCACAGGTCCTCCTTTCACAGGGCCCTGCAGCTTTGTAGCAGCCACGTATCTGAGTCAGCCAGGATTCTTGGTCACAAGCAGTAAAAATCTACTCTGGTCTTCCTGGGCAGCCAGAAAATGTGCCAGGCAGCACCAGTGGGAGGCGAGGCCCGGGGGCCAGGAAGCTGCATCTTGCCCGCATGCGGGATGGCAGGCCAGCAGGGCGGCGGGCCAGGCGGAGCGGCCTTGGCTGGCGTCTGTACTCTCCAGCCTGGCTCCAGAGGCAGCTCTCCATAGAGCTCAGACTTGGGCTTTCTGGGGGAGCCAGCCCAGGAGGGTCCCTTTGCCAAGACCACACTGCATGAGGAGGCACTCCCCTGGAGGAGGCCAGCATGGGGAGAGAGGCTGGGTGGGCTCGACACGGCCTTTTCAAAGTCAGGCCAAGAAGCTGCGTGGGGCGTGCATCTGAGGATCCCGTGCAGCGGCTTCTGCGGCCTTGCCCGCCGTCTGTGCCTGCTGTCTGATACGCCACTCCCCTGTCCTCCTCCTTCACTGGTGCTTTGGGTTATGGGGCCTGCTCCTCGCAGAATGGGCCCTTTTTGTGGGCTCCCCGTGGCTGGCTCCTGATTCCTGGTTGGAGCTGAGGCCGGCAGAAGAGAGCTCAGAGTGGGCTGGTGTGGCTCAGCCCTGGTCTGAACACTGACCCAACCCTCGAATCTCAGCTTCTTCCCAGGAGGAGGGAGCTGCCTCCCGTCCCCCAGCAGGGAGCGTGCCCACAGACCTGTGAGCCCAGGAGCACGAAGCTGTCACCAACTCCAGAGCCTGCTCAGGAAGCCCAGTCCACAAGGCTGAGGCTTGTCCTGCCGGTCTGTGCCCAGGGAGGAGCCGGCCAGGCTTCTGGTCTTGGAGAGGCCTGCGGGACCACCCCAGGACCCACGCCCAGCCTCCCTCAACAGCCCTAGAAGGAAATGCACTCCTGAGTCCACGGGGCCCCTCTCCTGATAACCATCCTCCCTGGGTTGCCCCATCCCCTAGGCCCTGGGGGTTCTGCTCCCCACCACCCCACTCTGCCTCAAGCCACCAGAGGCACTGGTGGCCCAGCCCCCACCCCGCCCTGCCCTCTGTTCCTCAGGACATCTTCTCTCACCACAGGTGTGGCCTGTCCCCCCTGCCTAGAATCCAAGCCCCTCAAGCAGCGACAGTGTGGGCCTCACTCCCCATCCCCTGCTGTGCGTCTCCAGAGCTGAGCCCCTCGGTGCAGCTGGGGGAGGTCAGAGCTGAGCACTGGGCTCAGCAGGGGCCCCCGAAGTGCTGAGCTGAGGACCCCCCTTCACCCCCTCCCCTCCTCGGCTGGCGCTGGTGCACCCTGTGGGAGGCCTGGTGGGGCCGTGTGTCTGCGGGAGTCTCTCCAGTCCTTTCCAGAAGAGGCCTCAGTGGGAGGCAGGAGCCCCCTCCAGGCCCGACGCACCTGCTTTCTGGCCTCTGTCCTGTTGATGATTCGGATGAGCCTCTGCAGGGCACCTTGGGCCTTCTTCCTGTAGACGGCCGAGGACAGGAATGGGAGCCAGGCATTCCAGTAGTGCCGCGCGGCCAGCATCACCAGGGCGCTGCTGCCTGCGATGCCTCCGAACCTGAAAGAGGGCGAGTCGTGATGGGGCAGCTCTGCCTGGGCCACCTGGAGCTGCTGGACCGGGAGGGATGGGGGCAGCTCTGCCTGGGCCACCTGGAGCTGCTGGACCGGGGGGGATGGGGGCAGCTCTGCCTGGGCCACCTGGAACTGCTGGACCGGGGGGGATGGGGGCAGCTCTGCCTGGGCCACCTGGAGCTGCTGGACCGGGGGGGATGGGGGCAGCTCTGCCTGGCCCACCTAGAGCTGCTGGACCGGGAGAGATGGGGGCCCGTCCACACGCTTGCTCCCTCCCGGGCCTGTGGCTCGCTCAGGCGTCCCTGCTGCATCCTCTGCAGTGGGCCTTTCTGGGCAGCGCAGGGTCAGACCCATGCCAAGGTCGGGCTGTAGGAGACCAGGTGGGTACCCGGGCAAGAGGGGGCCACCACACCTTGAAGACTGTGCCCCGCTCTGGCCACGCTGTCCACCTTGGCCCCACTGGTGGGAGCCCTCCCTTGGGCCCACAGAACGGCCACAATCTTGGTGAGCACAGGGTCCCACACAACGGCGGAGGGTCAGAGGCCCCACAGCGCCACCCCAGCTGCCTCACAGCCACACACCTGGCGCTCTCCATGAAGGCCTTGGCCGCCACCAGCCGCAGCTGCTTCTGACCTTTCAGGTTCTCCATGATGCTCCTGCCCTGAAGACCTGCAGCCATGCACAACATCTCCGCCACCAGCCGGGACTCCGCGCTGCAGGACACAAGGCTAGTGAGGAGGAGGCCACTGCGGCCCACCCTGGGCCCTCTTCCCCTCCCTGGGTCACTGCTGTTGACCTGCGGCCTGCACAGGTGGTATCTAAGATGGGGGATCTCCCGGCCCGGAGCACAGTGCACAGGGCTCTGCCCTCCCCACAACCGAGCCAGCCTCAGGGAGTCGCCAGACTGCAGGGATGCAGGGCAAGTGGCCCCTGGCTTTCTAAGGCCGGGTGCGCCCACGTGTGGCCTGAGTGCCAGAGAGAGCCGCCTGGGGATGCTCTCAGAACTACGGAGCTGGGGCCACATGGCAAGGGTGGGCGTGGGCTCTGGGGACATCTAGCCAGTGGACCCTCAAGACTGTGGCCCCAGCTGACTCTCACAGTTACCTCAACCCAACCAGTTCTAGGGGCTGACTGGACACAGCCAGTCAGCCCCTAGAACCACGGAGCAGAATCATTGACTGTTTTTTTTAATGACCCATCTTTTGGGGGGCTTGGCAGAACAGATCCGCAGAACCGGCCCCTCTTTTGGGGCCCCTCCCGTCTACAGGCTCTGCTGCCTGGGCGCTCATGGAAGTCTGGCCTCAGAAGGTCCACCCTGCACCCAGAGCTCTGCCGGACGCACACCGCTAGGCGTCACAGCAGCATCGGCTCCGCAGCTCCCCGTCCCTGGATGGTCGCTGCTGCAGGGCTGCCACGGCCGGGCCTGAAACATCACACACACTAAGGCAGGATTCCCGCCATGGGCAGGGGGCACGCCCGCGAGTTCAGCTCAGAGGAGGCATCGAACTGATTCTGTAAAACAGATGCTGGTTCACAGGCAGACTCCCTTCATGGGCCAGGGTCCCAGAGCCAGGGAGCCACTTGCAGGAGCATACAGCCACGTCTGCCCCTCTGCCCTGAAGGCGTCAAAGGAGGAAGGCGCTGCCCCTTGGCCTACGCAAGCCGGTGGTCTGAAGCTGAAAACACCTTCTGAGGCGGGTGTGGCGACCTAGCGGGCCGGGAAGGACAGTTTGGGGTCCTGGGCAGCGACTTTGATCCGTGTTACGCAGTCGCTGGGTGTTCCATAAACGCCGAATTAGTGAGGACTCGTCCTTCCACCCGTAACCCTACAGTCCTGTCAGCTGCGGAGAGGGGAATGGAAGATGTATCCATATTTTGCTTCCTGTATTTTCAAGCTCTGCTATTAGGTGACAAGACATTTAGCATCATATCTTCTTAAAGATTTAACCCTTTATTACCGGAACGTCGACCTGCGACAGCGTGCCTGGGCTGTTTAACACTGCCACACCAGCTTTCTCACAGTTGGTGCCTGCACAGTGACTCTCCCAGCCTTCTACCTTTAACCTGCGTCTCTACGTTTGAAGAGGGTCTCCTGTACACAGTTCATCACTGGGCGTGGCTCCTACAGTCTGCGGGATAGACTCTGCAGGTCTCCTGTACACAGTTCATCACTGGGCGTGGCTCCTACAGTCTGCGGGATAGACTCTGCAGGTCTCCTGTACACAGTTCATCACAGGCCATGGCTCCTACAGTCTGCGGGATAAAGTCTGCAGGTCTCCTGTACACAGTTCATCACTGGCATGGCTCCCACAGTCTGCAGGATAAAGTCTGCATTTTAACTGCCACATTGGTTCATTTACATTTAACGGAAGAACTGATGTGGCCCGGTCAAATCCACCATTCGCTCCTTGCTTTCCTTTTGACTTTCATGTTCTTTGTTCCTTTCCTCCTTTTTTTTTTTTTTGAATGAACTGAGTATTTTTTAGTATCCCAGTTTAAATCCTCTATTAGATCTTTGCTTTGTTCCATTTCTCAGCCCTTGCTCTAGGGATTGCGGTATGCATCCTTCACCAAACACAGCTCTACTCACCTGAGTCCCACTCCAGGTCACGTGTGGCACGAGGGCCGTCGAATTCACTCTCAGCCCGTCCTGTGAGCTTCCACTGCCCTGCGTCTTGCTTCCACATTTATGAAAAATCCCACAATAGGATGTTATTTTTGCTTTAAAATGTCAAATGCTTCTTGAAGAACTTAGGAACTGAAAGGGAAAAACGTCTTTTATGTTTACCCCCAAATTTACCATTTTCGGTGTTTTTCATCTCCTCTTCTAAGGATCTGCTGGGAGTCAATCCTCTGAGCTTTTATTAATCTTAAAATGTCTCGATGCTGTGTTGATTCATGAGGACTGTTGCTGGTGGATACAGAATTCTAGATTGACAGGTTTTCTTTATTAACACTTAAAAACCATCGTCTTTGTATTCTGGTTCGCACTGTTTATGATGGGAAGCCAGCAGCAATTCTTGCCCTGGTTTTTCCGTATGCAGCACATCCATCCGCACTCCACATTCTTTCCAGGATTTTTTCCTGGTCTTAGGTCTTCAGCAATGTGACTACAATTCCCTACAATGGGGCCAGGTGTGGTTTTCTTTGTGTTTATCCCATTTGGGATTCCTTGACAGCCTTGGATCTCCAGGCTGATATTTTTAATACAACTTGTAAAATTTCCAGCCATTGTGTCTTCAGATGTGTGCATTTTGGCCTCCCTGTCCTACCTCTGTCCTCCTGAGACTGCAGCTACACTCAGGGCAGACGCCCTGCCGCGGCCCCACAGGTCACAGAGTGAAAGCTCTGTTCATTTAGCCTCTCAGTTTTTCTCCCTGATTTTCATCATCTGCTGGCCTGGATTCAAAGTTACCGATCATTCTTATTCAGTGTCCAGCCTGATGTTAAGCTCTTCTGCTGGCGTTTCCATTTCAGACCCTTTATTTTTCATTTCTAGGAATTCCACTCAGTTATTTTATTGTTGGTTCCATTCTTTTTTTCTGAGTCAGAGTCTTGCTCTGATGCCAGGCGCCAGGCTGGAGTGCAGTGGCACAACCTCGGCTCACTGCAACCTCCGCCTCCCGGGTTCAAGCAATTCTCCTGCCTCAGCCTCCCGAGTAGCTGGGGCTACAGGTGCATGCCACCACGCCCAGCTAATTTTTGTACTTTTTTAGTAGAGACGGGGTTTCACCATGTTGGCCACGATGGTCTCGATCTCTTGACCTCGTGATCCGCCCACCTCAACCTCCCAAAGTGCTGGGATTACAGGCGTGAGCCACCGTGCCTGGCCCCATTCTTTATTTGAATTCCCGTCTGTACACTAGTTATGCACATTGAAAAGCCGTGATTGTGCTGACACAGCTGTTTTCAGTTCCTTGTCTCCCAGTTTGAACACGTATCGCAGCGGGTCTGTCCACTGTCTTTTCTATTCTGCTCTTCTTCATCCTGGTTCTGAGCCACATTGTGCTGCTTTTGCACACGTCTGGTAATTTCTTACTTTATGCCGGACGCTGTGAGGGAGATACTGCTCACTTCCGTTAGAGTGTTGGGTTTTGTTCTGACAGGTGGCTCAGCTTTATCCTACTGAGATGTGGCTTAAGCTTTGCTGGGGTAAGTCTGCACTCACCCCATTCCTGAGGCATGCCTCTCCGAGTGCCCGGGAGTTCAGTGGTCTCCCCCATGTGAGTTGGTCAGAACTCCAGCTTCTCTCGGCACAGTATGGCCTCCGGCCTCTTGTCAGCTTACAGAACCCTTCATGCCTGTTTTCTGCCAGGCCTAGAATCTAGTCCGTGCACAGAGTTTACCACGAGGCAGGCCACAGACTCACAGGTGGTTCCACAGAACGAGGCCCTATCCCACCTTCCCGCGTCACGTCCTAGACACCTCAGCTGCTGCAGACCCGAGCCCTGACCCCTGTTTCTCCCATGACTCTTCCATCTGGGACGCACTCCCCAGGGCTGCAGCGTGACGAGCTCCCTCAGGCAGAACGCGGAGCCGCTTCCGGTATTCCCTCCTTCAGGAGTCGCTGCCTCGGGCCGCCTGCTGCTCGACGGGGAAAACCACTGTCTCACGGGTATTTTCAAGTCTTGTGGTTTCTCTTTTTCACAGCACGGGAGTATGATACCCATTACACTTTCAAGGCCAGAACTAGGTGACTTTTAAATATATATTATTCATAACATTAAATACGTTATACGCAATAAATATATAACATAGAAATATATATAAAATCAGTATTGGTGATTACACTAAATAGAAGTGTTGAGCAAAGTCATAAGGTCCAAATGACACTCTCAGACCACCGTTCTTAACCCACTTTGTGTCTAAGAATCTACATGAAACTTCTCATTAATACATCTTCCTTTCCATTAACAGCACAAATGTGAAACTGACCCACATTCACAGCTGAGAACATGAACTTGTTACTAACCGCTCTACCTTCACCAAGAACTGAAAGCCATTTTGCTATGAGTGTAAAATGCTGTCATAAAAGCTATTCTGTGACACATTCCGTGCTAGAGTTTCTACACACGATTTTCAAAATGGAAAGAAATTAGAATGAACAGCTGAAATATGTGTAAACTTTCTAAAGGATCTCTTACAAAGGCTGGTCATCTGCTGGATGTGTGCATGGATCCTGCTGGATTGAGGAAGGGCCCGTGGCTCTGACAGTGACCAGCAAGGGGACCCATCATCTCCTAATGAGCAGCACGCCGGGGGCCTCTGTCTCCTGAGCGCAGTGACAGCAAGGGCCACTAGAGGACAGCGATGGTCCACAAAGGACTTTCCAAAAGTCCTAGCGTGGAAATCGTTTTTCCCGTTTCACATGGCCTTTCCTTTCCGTTACCATATGTAAAAATGTACGGTTTTAGCTCATTTAACAGGAGAGTGGATTTTTAATCCAGGCCAGGGCGCCCAGCTCCCACATCCTCCTTTGTATGGCGCGATCACGGCTTGCTGCAGCCTCCTGGGCTCAAGCAATCCTCCCACCTCAGTCCCCCAAGTGGCTGGGACCACAGGCGCATGCCACCACACCTGGCTAATTTTTGTATTTTTGTTGTAGAGATGGGGTTTCGCCATGTTGCCGAGGCTGGTCTCAAACTCCTGGCTTCCAGCAGTCCTCCTGCCTCAGCCTCCCAAAGCGCTGTGATTACAGGTGTGAGCCACCGCACTAGCCAGAAGTAATTTTTGAATGTCCGAGTGGTGCC
>CAUYUD010099252.1:0-23828 GCA_963575295.1 Alouatta caraya | reverse complement strand
AGTATTCCATAATATATATGTGCCACACTTTCTTTATCCAGTCTATCATTGATGGGCATTTGGGTTGGTTACAAGTCTTTGCTATTGTTAACAGTGCCACAATAAACATACATGTGCATGTGTCTTTATAATAGAATGATTTATAATCCTCTGGGTATATACCCAGTAGTGGGATTGCTGGGTCAAATGGTATTTCTATTTCTAGATCCTTGAGGAATCGCCGCACTGTCTTCTACAATGGTTGAATTAATTTATACTCCCACCAACAGTGTAAAGGCGTTCCTGTTTCTCCACATCCTCTCCAGCATCTGTTGTCTCCTGATTTTTTAATGGTCACCATTCTAACTGCTATGAGGTGATATCTCAATGTGGTTTTGATTTGCATTTCTCTAATGACCAGTGATGGTGAGCATTTTTTCATATATTTGCTGGCTACATAAATGTCTTCTTTTGAAAAGTGTCTGTTCATAACCTTTCCCCACTTTTTGATGGGGTTGTTTGCTTTTATCTTGTAAATTTGTTTAAGTTCTGCATAGATTCTGGGTGGTAGCTCTTTGTCAGATGGGTAGCTTGCAAAAAAAATTTTCCAATTCTGTTGGTTGCCGATTTACTCTCTTGATTGTTTCTTTTTCTGTGCAGAAGTTCTGGAGTTTAATTAGATCCTATTTGTCTACTTTGGCTTTTTTTGCCATTGCTTTTGGTGTTTTAGTCATGAAGTCCTTGCCTATGCCTGTGTCCTGGATGGTATTGCATAGGTTTTCTTCTAGAGTTTTTATGGTGTTAGGTCTCATGTTTAAATCTTTAACCCATCTAGAGTTAATTTTTGTATAAGGTTGAAGGAAGGGATCCAGTTTCAGCTTTTTGCATATGGCTAGATAGATTTCCCAACATTCCTAATACTCCTGTGGCCATTTGCAGTGCTCTTCAACTCGTGGACTAATTTGTAGAATATGATTATCATCAGTAAACCTATGTCTATAGTAGGAGAAATTGAGACAAATAAGAAATTGAGGCAAAAGAGAAAGGAATATAAAATATGGTTAGTCTGGTAAATTTATATTGTATTTTATTACTAAAAGTTGAACTATGTTTCCCAGGATTTTCTTTCCTTCATAGATTGCAGTTACCAGGGACTTTACAAGGTATCTTTCTTGTCATTTGTAAGGCAGAAATTTAATGTAAATTATATTGTTTTCATGTTCAGAAGGTTGAAATTGAGCCAAAGGCACAGTTGAAGTTCATGCATAAAGTTTGTCTACTGGCTTACCTTTTCTATTTACAGTAGCAGCTAGGCCTACAGGTCCTGCAGCACCTGTAAGATCTACTCTTCAGCAACCCCAGTACATATTCCAGGTATGAATTTAGATCCATGATTCTGGGTACCAGCTTCTTCTGCAAGAGACCCTCATCATATAAGTTGGGGGCAATGAGACATTCATGTGGATTTTAACTCGTCTTTATGACCTCCTGCTCATCCTTATAGACTCCAGTGTTCTCTTGCTGTCCCTCACTTCACTTCCAATATATTCTCCCTGACCATCTATCTGCTTGCTGACTTCAAGTTCCAGAACAAATCTCAGAAGAAAAAAACTCATAGATTATGTAACCTAATAAATCTTTTATTATATACACACATATGCATATATATGCATTCACATATATGCATATGTATACATATGTGTATGCATATATATGAGTGTGTATTTATAATGCACTATATTAATTACAAATTGGTGGTAAGAAAGGAAAGTTTTTTTACTCAAATAATATAATCAGCTACAGAGACTACTCAAGATAAATTTAATTCACAACCAGACAGATAAAAGCAATACAGAATTATTTGTTATGGCAAAAATAAATTAAAACAACCTATATGGTACTCAAAAGGAACATGAGTAACTATAATCATAATAAATTCACATATTGAAATACATAAGTGAAAATTAATCATGGAGTGTTCTTATCTTGAACAAAAATATAAATAGAGATTCACTGAATGAGTGGCCAAGGTGGCCAACTAGAAGCAGCTAGGGTACATGACTCTCATGGGGATAAATGGAAGAGGTGTGTAAGTACAGCACCTTCAAATGAAATGTCCAGGTACCTGCATTGGGACTAATCAAGGAAACAACTCAACATAATGGAGAATGGAGAAAAGTATGGCAGGGTGATGGCCCACCTGGGAGCAACATAGAACCAAGGGAATCTCCTCAACACAAGAAAGTGTTGAGTGAATGTGTGACCCAGGAAACCATTATTCCCCCTTGAGTCTTTGCAACCCACATATCAGGAGATCCCCTCATGAACCCACTCATGAACTAGGGCCTTCAATCTGATACCTAGAGTAATGTAGAGTCTCAGCAGAGCAGCCATTCCAGAGTGCTCTCTTTCCTCCAAATGACTACATTACATCTCCAACAAGAGTTGGAGAAACTGGGCTGAAACTGAGATGGCTGAAATTATGGAAGTAGAATATGAATAGAAAGAAAGGTCACTGAGGTAAAGGAGTACACTGTAACTCAATGCAAGGAAGCTAAAAATTATGATAATATATTACAACAGCTGCAAAAATAAAAGAAATACATAGACATATAACTAACAAAACAAGTGAAAGATCTCTACAAGGAAAATTGCAAAACACTGCTGAAAGAAATCATAGATGACACAAACAAATGGAAACGCATCCCATGCTCATGGATGGTTAGAATCAATATTGTGTAAATGAACACAGCACCAAAAGCAATTAACAAATTCAGTGCAGTTACCATCAAAATACAATCATCATTCTTCAAAGAACTAGAAAAATAATTCTAAAATTCATATGGAACCAAAAGAGATCCTGCATGACCAAAGCAAGACTAAGCAAAAAGAACAAATTTGTAGGCATTATATTACCTAATGTCAAACTATACCAGGCTGTAGTTACCAAAACAGCATGCTACTGGTATGAAAATAGGCACATAGGTCAATGGAACAGAATAGATAATCCAGAAGTAAAGCCAAATATTTGCAGATAACTGATCTCTAACAAAGCAAATAAAAACATAAAGTAGGAAAAGGACACCCTATTCAACAAATGGTGCTGTGATAATTGGCAAATCACATGTAGAAGAATTGAGCTGCATCCTCTTCTCTCATCTTATAAAAAAACAACTCAACATGGATCAAAGACTTAAATCTAAAACCTAAAATCATAATCATTACAGAAGATAACACTGAAAAAACCCTTCTAAACACCGGCTTAGGAAAACACTTCATGACCAATAATCCAAAAACAAATGTAACAAAAATCAAGATAAATAGATGGGACTTAATTAAATTAAAAATCTTCTGCACAGCAAAAGAAATAATCAGTAGATTTAACAGACAACCCACAGAGTGAAAGAATATATTCACAAATGATGCATCTGACAAAAGTCTAACATCCAGATTTAACAAAGAAATCACACAAATCAGCAAGAAAAAAACCCAATGAACCCATCAAAAAGTAGGCAAAGCCGTGAATAGTCAATTCTCAAAAGAATATATACAAATGGCCAACAAACATGAAAAAAATGCTCAACATTACTACTTATCAGGGAAATGCAAATCAAAACCACAATGAGATACAACCTTACTCCTTCAAAAATGACTATAATTAAGAAATAAAAAAAAAAAAAAAAACAGACAAACAGATGTTGGCATGGATGTAGTGAAAAGGGAACACTTTTTCACTGCTGGTGGGATTGTAAACTAGTCCAACCACTATGGAAAACAGTGGGGAGAGTCCTTAGAGAACTAAAAGTAGAATCACCATTTGATCCAGGAATCCCACTTCTGGATATCTACCCAGAGGAAAAAAAAAAAAAAAGGTCATGATACAAAAAATACACCTGTACATGCATATTTATAGCAGCAAAATTCACAATTTCGAAAATACAGAACCAGCCTCAGTGCTCATCAAGAAACAAATGAATACAGGAAATATGGTATATATACACCAAGGAATACTATTCAACCATAAAAAGGAATGAAATAGGCTGGGTGCAGTGGCTCATGCCTGTAATCTCAGCTCTTTGAGAGGCCAAGGCGGGCAGATAACCTGAGGTCAAGAGTTTGAGACCAGCCTGGCCAACATGGTGAAACCGTATCTTACTGAAAATACAAAAAAAAAAAAAAAAATTAGCTGGGCATGGTGGTACACACCTGTAGTCCCAGCTACTCAGGGAGGCTGAGGTAGGAAAGCTGCTTGAACCCAGGAGGCAGAGGTTGCAGTGAGCCAAGATCACACCACTGCACTTGAGCCTGGGTGATAGCAAGACTCCATCTCAAAAAAAAAAAAACAAAAATTGATATCAAATTGACATTGGCAGCAACCCGAATGGAGTTGGAGACAATTGTTGTAAGTGAAGTAACTTGGTAATAACCTGTGACAAACCACAGCCAACATCATACTGAATGGGCAAAAGCTGAAATCATTCCCTTTGAAAACTGGCACAAGTCAAGGATGTCTTCTCTCGCCATTCCTATTTAACATAGTATTGGATGCTATGGGCAGGGCAATCAGGCAAAAGAAAAAAAAAATAGAGGACATCCAAATAGAAAGAGAGAAAGTGAAACTGTCCCTGTTTGCAGATAACATTATTCTCTATCTAGAAAATCCTATAGGCTCATACCAAAAGCTTCTTAAGCTGATAAACCACTTTAGCAATGTCTCTGGATATAAAATCAGTCTGCAAAAATCACTAGCATTTCTAGACACCAATAACAGTTAAGCTGAGAGCCAAGTTAGGAACAGACACTCATTTACAATTGTGACAGAAAAGCAAAATACCTAGAAATACAGCTAACTAGGGAGGTTAAAGACTGCTAACTAGGGAGGTAAAAGTTATCTCTAAAAGGAGAACTACAAGGCACATATCAGAGATGACACAAACAAATGGAAAACTTTCCATGCTCATGGTAGTAAGGTAAGAATCAATATTGTGAAAATGATTCTACTGTCCAAAGGAATTTACAGATGCAATGTTATTCCTATTAAACCACCATTGATATTCTTCACAGAACTAGAGAAAACTATTTTAAAATCCACATGAAACCAAAAAAGATCTTTAATAGCCAAAGAAATTTTAAGCAAAAAGAACAAAGCTGGAGTCTTCATGCTACCTGACTTTAAACTACATTACAGGGCTACAGTAACTAAAACAGAACAGTACTTGTATAAAAACATACATATAGACCGATGGAACAGAATAGATAACCCAGAAAAAAGACCACATACATACAACTATTCAATCTTAAATTAACCTGACAAAGGTAAGCAATGAGGAAAGGATTCCCTACTTAATAAATGATGCTGTGATAACTGGCTAGCCATATGCAGAAGATTCAAACTGGAACACTTCCTTACACCATATACAAAAATCAACTCAATGTGGATTAAATACTTAAACCTAAAACCAAAAACTAAAAAAAAAAACTCTGTAAGAAAATTTAGGCTATATCATTCAGGACACAAACATGTGCAAGTATTTCACATTGACAACACCAAAAGCAATTGCTACAAATGCAAAAGTAGACAAATGGGATATAATTAAACTAAAGAGCTTCTGCACAGCAAAAGAAACTATCAACAGTGTGAACAGACAACCTACAGAATGGGAGAAAGTTTTTGCAAACTATGCATCTTAGAAAGGTCTAATATCCAGCATCTATAACGGGCGTAACCAAATTTACAAGAAAAAAACAAACTACCCCATTAAAAAGTGGGCAAATGACATGAACAGGCATTTTTTTTTTAAAGAAGACACACATGCAGCCAACAATCATATGAAAAAAATCAACATCACTGATCATTAGAAAAATGAAAATGAAAACCACAATGAAATGCCATCTCACACCAGTCAGTATGGCTATTACTGAAAAGTCAAAAAATAACAGATGCTTGTTTGGGAGAAAAAGGAAGATTTATACACTGCTGGTGGGAGTATAAATTAGTTTTGCCATTGTGGAAAACAGTGTGAAGATTCTTCAAACACATAAAGACAAAAATACCATTTGACTCAGCAGTCCCATTACTGGGTATATACCCAAAGGAATATAAATCATTTTATTCTAAAGATGCATGTGAGCATATGTTCATTGAAGCACTATTCACAACAGCAAAACCATGGACTCAACCTAAATGCCTATCAGTGATAGACTGGATAAAGAAAATGTACATATTCACCATGGAATATTATACAGCCACATAAGAGTACGTAATTATGTCCTCTGTAGGAACATGGTTGAAATTGGTGGTCATATCCTTAGCAAACTAATGCAGGAATAGAAAACCAAACAATGCATATTTTTACATATGAGTGAGAGCTAAAGATAACACATGGACATATAGAGGGAAACAACATAAACTGGGACCTGTTGAAGTGTGGAGGGTGGGAGGAGGGAGAGAATCAGAAAAAAATAACCAATAGAGACAAGCTTAATACCTGCATCATGAAATAATCTGTACAAAAAATCCCCATGACACAAGTTTACCTATGTAACAAACTTGCACTTGTACCTCTGAACTTAAAAGTTTAAAAAATATATACACACACACATAAATACATAAAAATAATACACAAATAAATACATAAAAATAATATATGAATAAATATATAAAAACAAGTTGATTTGCGGAGGGATCCAGATAATATAGTCCCATTTATATAAAAGATAAAACATAAGAATAAACATTATATATATTTTTATGTGTACATATGTAATAAACATATGAAGATATGGATGGGAAGGTAAATTCAAAATAGTAGTTTCTTTTGAGGGAGGATATAAAGTATGGATAATGAAATCATGAAATATTGTCTAGGTACTTTAAACAGTACTGACGATGCTTTATTTCTTAATCTGGGTAGTGGGTACAGAGGTTTTTGTTATATCTTTGAATACCTTTTTTAACATATGAAGTAGTTCATAAAAGTTAAAGTCTTCTCTGCAATTAAGATCTTTCTCTGAGATTTACATGGGCTACAAATATTCTTACACTCTGAGCGTTTTCTGAAGTGATCTTATGCACACTTCTTCCCCAAACCTCCTTGTCATGTGTCTTCAAATCTTATTCTTCCCAAGTCCTTGACCATTTGACTAGAGAGTATATTAGCTGCAGTCTGTGACTTGATATAGATTCAAATAATGGACCATGTCTCATTTCCTTCTCACTCCGTTCCATGATTCCAGGATCCATGTATTCTGGTAGGTGAGAAACAACACTATAATTCTGTTTCTGATTTATACTATATAAAGCATTGTGTAGGACAGCCCTCCAAACTCCAACAGTTGCTCTTCTTGTTGATTCTTTAACTGGGTGTTCATTTGACCAGTTTAGCATTTCATAAGGGCAGCTGCTTTTGTGCTAGAGGCCATTTTATTTCATAGGCAACAGTACATATCTCACTTTTGAAAGAAGTGTTAGCCATTATTTTGGAAAGCATCATAAAACATTAAAGTAATTTATAAAATTTCAGACCAGCAAATCCCAAATAAATTCCATCCCAATGTGAGCATTATAGCTCCACAATGATGGAAGGAATCCAGACAAACTAATCTTGCTTCAGATAGCTGAATTATTTGTAGTACCATAAAAGAGACAGAGTGTTAAGCTTTACTATTGGCAGTTTGGGGTAACTCCTTTACTCAGGAGTTGTGGTAACCAGATCATCTTGGTGAAGGAAAGCCTATTAATTACCTTTATTCTAGGCATTATGTCTTCTTTGTTCATGAGCTCATTCAGCAAGCAGCAGATTGCAAGCAGCAATTCCCTCAATATATGCAGAATGTGTCATTTTGTTCATCTGATTATTGAGACTCCTCTATACTGGATGACCTTTGGTGAGCCTTTATAGGGGACAGAAATTTTATGTTCAACCTAGGTGCCCATTCTGAGGGGTCTATTTTCATATTTCTTCTGCAGAACTCCTTGTGACCAAACTTCTGTTTCTATTCCTTCCAAATTCCTGATCATACAGCAATGGCCGTGAATTTATATTTTAAGCTTTCTCTCCTAGAAAAACTGGACAACCAAAATGTAATGTTTAAAATTATGTCAACTTGGAGGATTTCATTCATCTGTGTCATTTAAGGCCACTCCTGAGTGGGTTTAGCAACACCACAGTCCACTTTCTACTAGTGTGGCTCCATCTGTAACAGCCACAAATATTTCCTTTCCTGAAGTCAAATGTCCATTAGGAACTAGCGAGGAGGATATAGGTGTGGGCAGAGAGAGTTATAGCCATCTAGCAGGAATAGTCACATTGGGAATATAAGTTGTCTGTTCCTACAGCTTATTTTTCCTGCTGGATCTGCTCAAGACTTGCCTTATAAATCACACTTCTACCTGATGGTAACTTATTTATTGTTGGGCCAGATTTTTATAACTTCATGTTTGAATAGTACATAATTTATGGTGGAAAATTAGATTATATGTTCATATAATGCCCGGTTGTCAAACTTTTAATCTCCAGTAAAGCTCTGTAATATGCTAGGACCTTTTTATGAAAGAATCATTTGGTGAAAGGGTCATAACCCTGCTGAACTTTCAAGAGGCCTCTACCTTAATTATATTGAGACTTGCCTCAATTTCCATTCAGTATCCATATCTGCCAAAGATACTTCTGACCACTGTACCTGAGGGAATTGTCCTCTATTATTTAGTTAAGTAAGTTGCATTTTCTTCAAATTGGTTAATTGAGGAAAGTTTTTAAAGAAGTATTTTTGATATTTTGGACACAGGGCCCCAAGACATTTTTAAAAATGTATGTCGTTGACTGTGTTCCAGTGGTGAGGATGGAACATAATCATGCAATATACATTGGTAATATTGTATTATGTCAGAACACTATTTGCTAAAGCTATTTTGGTGCAAGTAAAAGTTAAACATAGCTTCCTTGCAGATAACATGTAAATAGCTGACTCTGGCTTTTATTGTAAGTTAGGGAGGGAGCTGTGGTGAGAGAGCAGGGGAAGAAAGCAGACAGTAAACACTTGTTTTTGTTTTTACTTTACAAATTTCCACAGCATCTACTCTTGTCTTATTTGTGATTACTGACTGTAAGAGAAAACCTTGAATTGCATTCTCTCTTTGTCTGGCTTCTAACAGAGAATGTACATGATCAGCCCTTCATTAACAAAGAAAATAGGCAAAAGTCGTCTCATGAAGTGAAAGAGAGAAAAGTTAAATTACAACAGCAATGAAGCCAGATGATTAAGATAAATTAACACATTTTTGTGACAAAACAAAAGAGATTCTGAAGTGGAAAACTGGTTAGAATTTATTTCTACTGTGGTATATTTAGCTGGTGCAAGGCTGTTCCTGATTGTGGATGCATCACTTTCAATACACCAATTTACAAATAAATTTCCCCAATACTGAGCTAAATAGCTCATTAACTTTTATTTCTTTTTTACTTGAATGTAAGACATTGCATCATATTTCTGTAATATTATGCAGCAAAACAATACCAAATCCTAAAACTCAACTATCAGCAGGAACAGCAATGGGCCAGATAGATACTTCACACTAATTCCATTCCTGAATCATCAATCAAGTAGGTACATCAAAAAGCAGATGGCTACCACCTCAAAATGGACTTACCTGCAAATGTAAGGTCTCCGGCCTTCTTTTGTTCTTCCTACTAGAAACAGGATTGTGTGCATTTTGTTTGGCTCTGTTTTGTCTGACTTTATATAATGACAAAAATGTACAAAAGAAGTGATGGAAAGGTCCAGTGTTAATGATTGGCTCTATTAATGCTCAGGGAGAGCTGTCTTTCAAGACCAATTCAGTCATTATTTTATGAAACATGTTTGCATCAGTGAACAAGTGTCAGGAAAATTAGTATGGGGCCTTTTGTATGTGTGACATATATCAGTATGAAAAAAAAAGGAATTATAAATGAAAGAGTCAGGGCTTCCATTAGAATTCACATTATCAAAACGCAAATGTTGCAATAAATGAGATAAACAATGTGTTCGCTAGGCAAAGAGACAGTGAAAATTAGAGAATGCTGAATTTTGACCTACTCAAGCTCTCTCAGTAACAGCATTTAAGAAGTTTTAATAGCAGCTATTCAGGTTATAACTTGGATTCTCATTGCCTCTCCTTTGTTTACTTTCTGTTCCTTGCTCTTTGTCTTTTTGTTGTTAAATTTCCTTTAACTTTCTTATGTCTTTCTTCTTGGCATTTATAGTCAATTTAATTCCTCCCCCTAGAGTGCTTAGACTTCAAAGTCTCCAGGTTTAAATGTTAAATTCCTGTGAAGAAGTAGCTTAAAGTAATGGAAAGAATATGAACTTTCTAGTCACACCAGTTAGGGATTTATTCCTGACTCTACCACTTAGTAAATGGAATAATCTTGGGGGGAGTATCAGGAGGTGTTCTTTGACTTCATTGAGCCTCAGTGCCTTCATCTTTGTATTGGAGATAATGACACCTATCTTAGCTCTCATTGTCAGACCCCTGTGCATAATCTTAGACTGACCTCTCTTCTGGAATGTCCTTTCTCTATATCTACATTTAACTAACTAACCCCTACTCATCTACCTTTCAAGTCTTATTCAAGCAAGTATCCCTCAAGAAGACTTCTTAGAACTCACACATTGGAATGCTTCCTCAGTAACATTTGCCATATTTTTATCTTAGCACTTAATATAGCATATCAGAATTATATACATGGGTGTATATAATTCTCACCGGACCAAGAGTTACATGAAAATAAAATTCATGTCATCTTACTCTTGCTACCCCAGCATCCACTGCAATGCCTGCTCTTGGAGAACTTCTTAATAAGTTAATGTATGTAAAACTTAATTTTTGAACTATAATTAATATTGAAGATTAGATTGTACATTTCACATAAAACATCTTGTGTGACTGGCACATAGGTGGTTGTTAGGTCTGTTTAATCTAATTTAAAAAAATCATAATGGCAACTGAATGAGAAGTTATGATTTCTATAGATGGTTTTTATTTCTTGGGAGTCATGTTAGTTATAGAGTACATAGCTGTGAGTCTTAAGTCAAGTTCTGCTGCCCCAGGGCAAATAAACAAAGGCCATTGCTTAGCACTGCTGCCTAGTGATTAATAGTTAAAAATTAATTATCTGCTGAATGAATGAAAGAATAAAATGCTATTTCCCTGTGAAGCTCTGTTTTGTTCTTCTGGGCATATTTAGATTCTTTCTTCTTTGTGGTTTCATATAACATTTTTCATATTTTATTACAGTGCTTTACATGCTATAGATGTTCTTTTTTCTTTCTGCCAAACCTATGAGGTATTCCTAAACAGGTGTTATTCCATGTCTTATTTATTCTTAATACCTAGCAGTGTCTGCTAGAATAGATGGTCAATAAAAATATCTAAAGCTGGGTTTTATAAATGTTAACTGGATTAGCATTCAAAAATGTCCTTCTGGTTCTTTCAATCATTAAATATGCTAAAACTCAAGCAAGTCAAACTTTCTTAGGAGGTTTTAAAAATCACCCACTGAACTGTTGCCACCTAATTTACTCTACGAATTGCTCATTAGATATTGAAAATTAATACCTAACTAAATGTAAGTTTGTTTAATCAAAAATTTCAAACCAGTGTAGTGTGGCAATAAATATTTCCTGTAGATGGTGAGTCATTTATTGTAGATTTCCACCTAATAATACTTGACTTGGGCTAATACTTACATACAGTGTTCTCATTTAATCGTGCATGTTAGGGGGAATTGTAACTCACTGCAGTTTAGCTATGGGTTCTATGATAGAAGAGATTCAACCTGGGAAGTCACTTTCTATTAATGATTCATCATGCGGGCAACTTTTGATAAATAGCTTCTATTTAAAAGTTTTAAGTTTGAGAAGAAAGAAAAAATCTATTGATGACTTTATTTTCCAATAACTATTTCAAAAGATATTCCTTGGACAGATATATCCAGGTGTTTTTGGAGAGCAATACTGCATGCAGAATTCATTCTGTTTTTTTTTTTTCCCAAACATCTGTGTCTATTATCAGTAGAAATGAAGATTAATGAGATTTCCTGGAGATCATCTGGAATTGAGTAAGAGTGCTCAAGTACAGCCAAGTTGGGAGTGGACTCACTTAAAGCTAATGGGAAGGCTGGACATGTAAAACCATTTTCATTGTTGCTTTTGAGACAGAGCACTGACCTTACCAGCAAAGTGGCAGCAATTTGAAAGCCTTCCTTTTAATATGACAACATGAAAAATCATAAGAATCTTTATTATGATTATGCAGCTCATGAATTCATATTTGATGTGGTGATAAATGAATAATATCAGATAAATGAATAATATTCATGCAAACTAGTTGAAATCCAGATAAGCAAAATAAATTGACATAACAGTGAAAGAACTGGCATTATTCTCTGGAGAATAAAGTGATAAATAAAAGGTTCAAGAAAGAGAGTAGATTAATATGATGGATAGAAGACAGGACTAGTTTGCAGCTCCCACTCAGATGGACAGAGCTGTGTGTGGAGCCTCATATCTTGAACTTTTGCTCCAAGAACTATACTAGGAAAGCCTAGAGAATCCACAGACCTTTTGAAAAAACTGAATCAGTGCTGCAGGCTCTCAGAGATGCCAAAAAACTGTGAGTCATCTTCTTCTCACTATGGGGATGCTCCTGGTCTAGGGCAAGTTATCAGCCTTGGTCACCAGCTACCTGGAAATAAACTCAGTGCCATTTGAGGGAGGCACAGTGAGAGCGAAACTGGCTTTTAGGACTCTGGGCTGTGTGGGAGAGGGGTAAGGCCTGTGACTGCCAGCTTTCCCCCACTTCCCTGGTGACCTGTATGACTCAGCAGGGGTGCAACCGTAATCTCCCTGGGAACCTAACTCCCTTTGACTGGGAAGCCCCACCCAAGGAGAGGCTGGGCTCAGACATGCCCATCCCTGCCATCACCTGGTGGTCTTTCTCTACCCATCATGGAAGCTGAAGACAAATGTCATAATCTTTTGGGAGATCTATGACCCTGCCCACCATCTAAGAAACCTGAATACCAAGTGTCCCTAGAACAAGTTTGCATCCTTTCCTATAGAACCACAGTTGATGCATTCTTGAAAGCACCACCTCCCAGCTGGAGGCCAATCAACACAAAACCAGCGTGCTAAACAAAAACACAACCAAGGACTCTCACAGTCTACTTCATTCCTCTGCTACCTCCACCAGAGAAGGTGCTGGTATCCATAACTGCAAGACCTGAAGATAGATAGCATCAGAGAACTCTTGGCAGAAACTCCCCAGTAGCAGCCCAGACCCTGGTACCTCCACTGGGTGGCTAGAGTCAGAAAAGCAAAAACAATAACTACAGTTCAGTTCTCAGGAAAACCCATTCCTAGGGGAACCACATCAGGGGAGCACCCCCTGGGACAAAAGAATCTCAACTGAATCCCAGCCCTTGAATCCCAGATCTTCCCTCTGACATAGTCTACCCAAATGAGAAGGAACCAGAAAAACAATTCTGGTACATGAGAAAACGAGGTTATTTAACATCCCCAAAAGATAATACGAGCTCATCAGCAATGGATTGAAACCAAGACGAAATTTCTGAATTGGAAGAAAAAAAAAATTCAGAAGGTTGATTATTAAGCTAATTAAGGAGGTACCAGAGAAAGGTGACATCCAACTTAAAAAAATCAAAAACATGATATAGGATATGAGAGGAAAAGTATTCAGTGAAATAGCATAAATAACAATCACAACTTCGGGAAGTCAAGGACACACTTAGAGAAATGCAAAATGCATTGTAAAATCTCAGCAATAGAATCAAACAAACAGATGAAAGAATTTCAGAGCTCGAAGAGGAGGCTTTCAAATTCACCCAATCCATCAAAGACAAAAAAAAATAATTTTAAAAAATAAACAAAGCGTCCAAGAAGTTTGGGACTATGCTAAATGTACAAATATAAGAATAATTGGTGTTCCTGAAGAAGAAATCTAAAAGTTGGGTAAGATATTTGAAGGAATAATTGAGGAAAAATTACCTGGCCTTGCTAGAGATCAAGACATCCAAATACAAGAGGCTCAAAGAACACCTGGGAAATTTATCACAAAAAGATCATCACCTGGGCACATAGTCATTAGGTTATGTAAAGTCAAGATGAAGGAAAGAATCTTAAGAGTTGTGAGGCAAAAGTATTGAGTAACCTGTAAAGAAAAACCTATCAGATTAAAAGATGTCTTAGCAGAAACCCTACAAGCCAGAAAGGATGGGGGTCCTATCTTTAGCCTCCTTAAACAAAACAATTATCAGTCAAGAATTTTTGATGCAGCAAAACTATGCTTCATAAATGAAGGAAAGATACAGTCTTTTCCAGACAAACAACTGCTGAGAGAATTTGCCAGTACCAAGCCTGCAGTACAAGAACTGATAAAAGGAGCTCTAAATCTTGAAATAAATCCTTGAAATGCACAAAAAGATAAACTCCTTAAAGCATAAATTTCACAGAACCTATGTAACAATAAAACAATTTTTAAAAAACAACAACAACAAGGTATTCAGGCAACAAATAGCACAATAAATATAATAATGCCTCATATCTCAATACTAACATTGAATGTAAATGGTGTAAATGCTCCACGTAAAAGATACAGAATGGCAGAATGAATAAGAGCTCACCAACCAAGTTTCTGCTGACTTTGGGAGACTCTTACAACACATAAGTACTCACAAAAACTTAAGGTAAAGGGTGTGGAAAAATATATTCCATGTAAATGGACACCAAACATGAGCAGGAGTAGCTATTCTTACATCAGACAAAACGAACTTTAAAGCGATAGTAGTTAAAAAAGATGAAGAGGGACACTAGGTAATGTTAAAAGGATTAGTCCAACAGGAAAATATCACACTTCTAAATATATATGCACCTAACACTGGAGCTCACAAATTTATAAAACAATTAGTACTAGGCCTAAAAAATGAGATAGCAACACAATAATAGTCAGGGACTTTAGCACTCCACTAACAGCACTAGACAGGGCATCAAGACAGAAAGTCAACAAAGATACACTGTATTTAGACTATACAACAAATGGACTTAACATATACAGAATATTCTACCCAAAAACTACGGAATACACATTCTATTCATGAGTACATGGAACGTTCTCCAAGATAGACCATATGATAGGCCACACAAGAAGTCTCAGTAAATTTAAGAAAATCAAAACTATATCATGTACTCTCTCAGACCACAGTGTAATAAAATTGGAAATCAATTCCAAAAGGAACCTTCAAAGACATGCAAATGCATGCAAATTAAACAATCTGCTTCTGACTGATAACTGGGTCAATGATGAAATCAAGATGAAAATTTAAAAATTATTTGAACTGAACAATAAAAGTGACACAATCTGTCAATCCTCTGAAATACAGCAAAGGCGGTGCTAAAAGGCAAGTTCATTGTCTTAAATGCCTATATCACAAAGTCTGAAAGAGCCCAAATAGACAATCTAAGGTCACACCTCATGGAACTGGAGAAACAAGAGCAATCCAAATTCAAACCCAGCAGAAGAAAAAAAATAACCAAGATCAGAGCATAACTAAATGAAATTGAAACAAACAAATACAACAGATAAATTTTAAAAACCCTGTTCTTTGAAAATATAAATAACATTAATGGACCATTAGTGAGATTAACCAAGAAAAGAAGAGAATATCCAAATAAACTCAATTGGGAACAAACCAGGAGACATTACAACTGATACCTCAGAAAGTATGAAAGGCTGAACACCTTTACGTGCATAAACTGGAAAACCTAGAGAAAATGGATAAATTTCTGGAAATATAAAATCCTCTTAGATTACACCAGGAAGATATAGAATCTCTGACTAGACCAATCAGTGAGATTAAAATTATAAAAAAATATTATCACCAAAAAAGGTCCAGCACCAGATGGATTCACAGGTCACATATTAAAAGAAGAATTTGTATTAATATTGACACTATTCCAAAAGATAGATAAAGAGGGCATTCTTCCTAAATCATTCTATGAGCCAGTATTAACCAAATTCCAAAACCAGGGAAGGACATAACAACAACAACAAAAAAAAACTAGAAACCAGTGTCCCTGATGAAAACACATGTGAATATTCTTAACAAAATACTAGTGAACTGAATCCAACAACATATCAAAAAGATAATCCACTATGATTAAGTGGGATTCATACAAGAAACACAAGGATGCTTCAACATATATAAGTCAATAAAGATAATATACCACATAAACAGAATTTAAAACAAAAATCAAATGAATATTTCAATAGACGTAGAAAAAACATTTGGCAAAATCCAGCATCACTTTATGATTAAAACCATCAACAATAATAGCATAGAAGGAGCATAACTTAAAATAATAAAAGCCATCTATGACAAATCCAGTGTCAACGTTATACTGAACTAGAAAAAGTTTAAATCATTACCCCTGAGAACTGGAACAAGATAAGAATGTCCAATGTCACCATTTCTATTCAACATAATACCAGAAGTCCTAGCCAGAGCAATCAGACAAGAGAAAAAAATAAAGGGCATCCAAATTGGTAAAGAGGAAGTCAAACTTTTGCTGTTTGTTGATAATATGATCATATACCTAGAAAACTATAAAGATTCATCTTAAAATCTCCTAGAACTGGTAAATGAATTCAGCAAAGTTTCGGGATACCAAGTTAATATACACTAATTACTAGTTTTGCTATACACCAACAGCAACCTAGCTGAGAGTCAAATCTATAAATCAACCTCTTTCACAATAGTTGCAAAAATCCCCCTAATACTCAGGATACCTAACCAAGGAGGTGAAAGACCTCTACAATGAAAACTACAAAACACTGCTGAAAGAAATCGTGGATGACACAAACAAATGAAAGCACATCCCATGCTCATGTATGGGTAGAACAAATATTATGAAAATGACCATACTGTCAAAAACAATTTACAAATTTGATGCAATTTCCATCAGAATACCACAATTATTCTTCTAGAAACTAGAACTAGAAAGATATTCCTAAAATTCATATGGAATCAAAAAAAGAGTCTGCATTGCTAAAGCAAGATTAAGCAAAAAGAACAAATTTGGAGGCGTCACATTACCTCATATCAGATACTATAAGGACTATAAGACCACAGTCACCAAAACAGCATGGTACTGGTATAAAATAGGCATGTAAAGTAATGGGGAAGAATAGAAAATCCAGAAATTAAGCCAAATACTTACAGCCAACTGATTTTCAACAAAGCAAACAAAACATAAGGAGGGGAAAGAACACCCTATTCATCAAATGGTGCTGGGATAATTGGCAAGCCACATGTAGAAGAGTGAAGGTGGATCCTCATCTCTCATCTCATGTAAAAATCAACTCAACATGGATCAAAACCTTAAATCGAAGACAGGAAATCATAAAAGGTCGAGAAAATAACATTAAAAAAACCCTTCTAGACATTGGTTTAGGCAAAGATTTCATGATAAAGAACCCATAAACAAATGCAACAAAAACAAAGATAAATAGATGGTACTTAATTAAATTTAAAAAACTTATTTGCAGCCAAAGAAATAGCAGACTTAACAGACAACTGATAAAATGGGAGAAAGGCTTCACAGTTTATACATCTGACAAAAAACTAATATCCAGAATCTACAAATGAAATGTTGATCACCACCTGTGGAGGTTTGTCCTAGAGATCTGACGGTCCAGGGTTCAGGTCCCTGTTCTGGTGCCAGCTGAGGCGAGTGTCATGTCGGGTTTCCTCACACCGGGTCTCCTCACACTGGGTTTTTCACACAGGGCACAACCTGAGACCTTGGTCACATTGGGGTCACCATCTGAGACACTGATTACCACCTGCAGAAGTTTGTCCTGCAGACCCTGACTTAACGACAGATGAATAGATGCACTTTTACACTTATTTTAGTGATTTAAGTGGGCTAGGGATGGTTGTTGGCTGCCTTTAGAGGGCAAATGCCACCAATTGACCAAGACTTCTTTTGCATTCTCACATTTATTCAGTATGAATTTCATAACAGAGGTTCTAAGTCAACATGCTTGTAGATAATTAACATAGTTAAAAGAGTGGTTTTACGAATGATAAAAGCTTTAGTTTCCAGACCCAACGTAAACACCATTAATGGATAATTCCCCTTTGACCTCCCATGAGAAGACCATCCAGCACAAAGTTTATATGAGTAAACAGAGTAGAGACAAAGGGATGTGGGGTAAATAGACTTAGCTGGGAAAGCCTTTTATCATCCCTATATTTTCCCTAAATAATTGACTGGCTACCTTTAGTCTTCCCAATAAAATCTTTTTGCCGTCCAAAAGGTGTGAGACTAATTTATAACTTTCCCTAATATTTTACCAGCCACCCTGAGTGAATTCCAACATATAAAGAACTCAAACAAAGCAGCAAGGAAAAAAAAATCCTATCAAAAAGTGGGCTAAGGACATGAATAGACAATTCTCAAAAGAAAGTATACAAACAGCCAGGAAACATTTGGAAAAAAATGCTCAACATCACTAATGATCAGGGAAAGGCATATCAAAACCACAATGCAATACCAGCTCACTCCTGCAAGAATGGCCATAATTTAAAAATTTTAAAATAATAAATGTTGGCATGGATGCAGTGAAATAGGAATACTTTTACACGCTTGCTCAGAATGTAAACTAGTACAACTACAAAAAACAGTGTGGAGATTCCTTAAACAACTAAAAGTAGATCTACCATTTGACTCAGCAATCCCACTACTAGGTATCTACCTAGAGGAAAATAAGTCATTATACAAAGAGATATTTGCATATGCATGTTTATAGCGGCACAATTTGCAATTGGAAAAATTTGGAGTCAGCCAAAATGCCCGTCAATCAATAAGTGGATGAAGAAAATACACACAGACACACACACACACACACACACACACACACACACACATATATATATATATGTATATCATGATATACTACTCGGCCATAAAAAGGAATGAAATAATCGCATCCACAACAACCTGGGTAGAGCAGGAGACTATTGTTTTAAGTGAAGTAACTGAGGAATGGAAAGCCAAACATCGTGTGTTCTCACTTATTATGTGGGAGGTAATATATGTATTGGTTTTTCTGGTCCAGACCTAGAACATGATCTATAATGGTGTTTCTAAACCTTTTTGTTTATCTATTACCAGCCTTGTAAGGAGAATTTTTATACTCTTTTTTTTATTTCTAATAACCTTGCCATTAAATTTTAAAACCAAATATGTACCAAATGTCTGTTTTTGTGCTATACATATCTTTGCTTTATTTTTTAAAATTTATTATACTTTAAGTTCTGGGGTACATTTGCAGATTGTGCAGGTTTGTTACACAGGTATACACGTGCCATGGTAGTGGTTTGCTGCATCCATCACCCCATCATCTACGTTAGGTATTTCTCCTAATGCTATCCCTCCCCAATCCCCCCACCGCCTGCTATTCCTCCCCTAGCCCCCAACCCCCCAGGCCCCAGTGTGTGATGTTCCCCTCCCTGTGTTTGTGTGTTCTCATTGTTCAACACCCACTTACGAGTGAGAACATACAGTGTTTGGCTTTCTGTTCTTGTGTCAGTTTGCTAAGAATCATGGTTTCCAGTTTCATCCATGTCCCTAAAAGGACATGAACTCATCTTTTTTATGGCTGCATAGTATTCCATGGTGTATATGTGCTACATTTTCTTTATCCAGTCTATTATTGACAGGCATTTGGGTTGGTTCCAAGTATTTGCTATTGGGAACAGTGCCGCAATAAACATATATGTGCATGCATCTTTATAATAGAATAATTCATAATTCTTTGGGTATATACCCAGTATGGGATTGCTGGGTCAAATGGTATTTCTATTTCTAGATCCTTGAGGAATTGCCACAATGTCTTCCACAATGGTTGAACTAATTTACACTCCCACCAACAGTGTAAAGGCATTCCTATTTCTCCACATCCTCTCCAGCATCTGTTGTCTCCTGATTTTTTTAATGATCACCATGCTAACTGGCATGAGGTGGTATCTCAATGTGGTTTTGATTTTCATTTCTCTAATGACCAGTGATGACGAGCTTTTTTTCATATGTTTGTTGGCTGCAAAAATAGCTCCTGTTGAGAAATAATATTATAAAAGGTAACTGGCTCATTAGAACATGAATAATCACTGTTTGCTGCTCTTTCTTTTATCTTTGCTTTCCATTCCTGATACCAGCCCACAAGTTCTGTTCTCTATTTTATAATATAAAGATGAGTGTGATTTTCTCGTTAGTATTATTTGGATAACCTATGTTCCACTTCTGACCCTGCAACTAATTTCCAATGTGACCTTTCACAAGGCAAGCAAGACTTTGGTGGTACCATTTATTTAATATGCCAAAAGGGTACAATATTGTAAGGTAGAACTTGGTTATAAGAGAAAAATAATTTGACATACCTAACATCCTGCCTAATAGAAGAAAGAAAAATTATAATGTAGAAAAAGAAGTCTCTATTTAAGAAGCAGGGATTAAGAGATAAAATAAAAGATGTTTAATTTATGTCAAATGTTTCTTAATGGTATTGGCAGTTCTCATTTGAATTCTGTGGTGATTCATTATGTTGGAGCCAGGGCCAAGGACAGCACCTGTGCTTGTAAAATAACTGAACTTGTAATCAATCAAAATTCATTGGATCTTGGGATGCTTTTAAATATATTATTACCTCTTGGCCATTGTGACAAACTGGCCATCTTAAATATTCTTTCTGGAGCTGTCGTACCATGTATTTATGTTACAAAACAAGGCAGAAGCCATGGTGCTATTATCAGCCATTACCCTAGACATAGTATATGCTAATTGTTCAGTGTATATTACCACCACATGACATTTATGAGGTTCTTTGCAAGATTTCAACTAAATAAATTGTACTATCTTCTTGCATTCTGAGTACTGTTGTTAAAATTTGAGCTTTGTTCAAGTATGGGCCAAATTCCAATATACGTGATTTAGCTTTTATTTACCAAACCTTCAACTTAACAGTTTGAAATTTCCATGAGGCAAAAACACATGAATAGTGGCTTTTGGCACTATATCCTACCAAGATTTATTGAAGGATTAAAAATGTGAAGTCCAAAGTGTATCTGAAAAATCAGGTTGTAGTTTCTTAATATTATGCATTTAGAATTAATGTTTATGTTTTATATACATATTTGTTTTTTAAAATGTGCCTCCTTTCATTTTGCCACAAGTCTCTGTTCACCATTTGAAAGCTTCTCTGCTATTATGTTTACAGGACAATTTTGACAGTTGTGAGATTATGTTTTCCCTGATGAAATGAAAAGTAGGTTTCAGAGAAGCTAGAATTCATGGTATAAGTTAATTATTCAACTTTATTTTACACTTAAGGTACCAACAAAGCTATCATGTTCTCAAATAGAAAATTAGAAAATAATGTTATTGATTGGTTGAAAGTGTCACATATATTAGAGTTGAATTGATGGACGTAGTATGGAATTATCCTTATCATGGTTCAGCAGTGTCAAAGCTGGGAGACTAGGCTTGAAGGGTGTTAGACAAAAATTTCTGAGCACATAGATAGCAAAATCTATCCCCAGAAAATTTAAAACGAGGTTTCATTTACAAAATACTACCATTTGCAAATGAATAATATGTTTGAGTCCCAGACACTTGACTTATCTTCATCTCTAGTTCTGGAAAGCAACTGATGAGCTAAAGAAAAATTAGTCTTAGTGGCACGATCCAATGAGTCAGGAGAGCAAGTCAAGAAATTGTGGATTCAGGCTTCAAGTAAAGCCTTTCTACAAACCCCTGACCAAGAGATAACGCCTTCCTTCTACTTGTGATCATCTTAGTCTCAATGTAAAGCACTAATATAACTGAAATAGGTAACCTCCAAAGCCTTCTAAGTTATCTGACGCATGACATGAATGATTTACTCAGATTTCTTCATCTGAGTGTAGAAAGAGGTTCAAGGTGAAATAATAGATTGCAGAGAAGGATAGGTGAGAGGCCATGATATTTCTCACCAACTGAAGACTGTTTTGAGAAAAATATCTGTCTTTTAGAATATGATATTCCTAGAAGTGTTCCTTCAGTTAAGTGTAGTACTCAACGCTCTTCCTGCCTTCAATCATTTGTTGATTGCATCAGAACCCAGATCAATGCTTCCAAACAACCCTGGTCCCTCTATCCCTTGTTCACCATCTCTACAATTATAGGTAGCTGTTCTAGCACACATTGCAACTATGTTTTTACTTCTGGCTAAAAATGCAAGCTTAGAGCTCCTCTAGAGTAGTAGTGCCTTTTTATTCATCTTTATTTCTGTAACATCTTCCTAAGGCCTGACACTTAATATATGATCAGTTGAATGAATTAATGAATAAATAACCGAGTGAATGACTCAACATCTATAATGCTGGAGACTTAATCTTATTTCAGCCCTCTTTTCTATTGCAATAGATCAAGTATTTGGTATACAGATGTTTACTGAATGAGCTATAAAATATTAACACAGGCAGATTTATGAAGAGGCCACAATTCTGAGAGATAATTATCTTTTATAAAACACTTATCCATGAAGGTAAATGGAGAGTATTTCTAACACTGCTACAATTTAAATACACTCATTCCAAAACTATTTATTGACCAGCTGTTATATGTTCATGATTGTTTTATTTTGGGTGGTTGGGGTGGGGGCTACAGCAGTGAAAAAAAAAAAAAAGCCCTATCAATATGTAGTTTATATTCTGGCAGATGATAATTTAGTTGTGCTCTTTAATTCTGTGTTTAGTACTGTAGTATATACTTCATGTATATTATCTCATTTAATTTCCAAATCTACATTCAGAAGTAAATAAACTTATTGTTCTCATTTTGACAGGGAGGAAATTAGGGCACAGAGAGGTTATACAATCATCTATAATATTTCAAATTTGTTTTCATGGCTTAAATTTCAGAGATTTTTCAGAAATTACAATGGCTGTCACTTTGGCTATGCTGTGGTTGCCAAGTTCCTAGTATTTAAAACAGGACCCCTTCCTTATACCTTACACTAAAATTAACTCCAGATGGATTAAAGACTTAAACATAAGACCTAACACCACCTCCTGAATTTTTAAACATGGAAGCCTGAGGTTCTGACTGTCTAACAAGCTTAGAAGTGATACCCATGCTGCTGGTCACTGTGCCACACTCTTAGTTGCAATGGACTAGAGGTATGAGGTCAGATACTCATCAGATACTTTATCAGTTATGTCTCAGAAGCAAACCTGCCAGGTGGTGATATGGCTTCTGATCATCTATATGAATAACAAAATCTTCTCTACTTGGGAGCCCTCTGAGTCAATTTCTGTGAGCAATCTCAAGTCTTTTCAGTATATTCATACCGAATATACTGAATATACTTGGTAGCTGTAGGTTTCCTCTGGCCTTTTGGGGTATTGATTCTTGGAGATCTTCCCTTTATTGCTCCTACCATTACTCTTCTTCCTCTTCCTTTTCTCTTCATTATGCTGTCATTACTTTGTCATAACTTTGTTATCAAATGAGAATGGAACATTTATTTGTTCTGGGTAATATGCTTTTACTGAGTTTGAATTCCAGAGTCAAAGTTTATTTCTGTCCATTCTAATGCTCTTTCTTTCTTTTTTTTTTTTTTTTTTGAGATGGAGTTTCGCTCTTGTTACCCAGGCTGGAGTGCAATGGCACGATCTCGGCTCACTGCAACCTCTGCCTCCTGGGTTCAAGCAATTCTCCTGCCTCAGCCTCCCGAGTAGCTGGGACTA
>CAUYUD010099251.1:0-25593 GCA_963575295.1 Alouatta caraya | reverse complement strand
CAGCTAATTTTTGTATTTTTAGTAGAGACGGGGTTTCACCACGTTGACCAGGATGGTCTCGATCTCTTGACCTCGTGATCCACCCGCCTCGGCCTCCCAAAGTGCTGGGATTACAGGCGTGAGCCACCGCGCCCGGCTGGTGTGCTGTTTTATACTCAGGACATCTCAGTTTGGACCAGCTGCGTTTCCAGGACTTGAGAACCCCAGGAGGCCTGTGGCTGCCGTATGGGACAGCATGCTGCTAAAGCCTTCTGGCTTAGGAAAGTTGAGTCCTCTGTTTCTTCACAGCCGAAAAAACCTTTGGTGTCATTTCAACTCTATTTGCACCTATAGAGATTCATAATTGCTCCCTTTTCCATATGGAAGAAGTCCTGTGGAGACGGATAGGATTAGATTTCAGCAGGATAGAGGGCGGGGCTCTGGAGACCCATGGCAGCTACAGCGTTAGCAGTCACTCTTGCTTGCATAGAAGGGACCTGGAGATACCATGACGTGGAATAGATTACGGTTTTCCTGAAGCAGAGATTTGACTTGTGCAGGCAGAAAGGCTGGGGCTGGATGTAAAGTACTTAGCAGCCCATGCTGCTGAGTCCAGCCTCTGATTCTCAGGCTGGCCTCATGCTGTATGCCACAGGTCAGACACAGCAACCCTCCTAGAACTGCGTGTTACTGCATTTCATAGGGAAGTTGTAGGCTGTGGTGGAGCTTGTGAATTTGGGAGTCTTCAGGCTTGTCTGGATTCAGCTTTTATGCCTCAAGCACTGGTGCATGCACACCCCACAGATCAGGAGTGAGACCATGTGCTCCAATGTTTAGGATCGCAAGTGTCCCACCACTCTGGGAGTTTTAAACGCTGGCCATCAGCCAACCTTGAGTCTTCACTGGGGCAGAGCAGAGAAATCACAGGTTATTCAATAATTATGTGAGATCTGTCTTTTTGGGGAAAAGAAAATAGAGCTACAGTCAGATGGGTTGACATGTAAAAGTGAGGTGATAGAGACTAGGAGGGGATGGGAGGTGGGAAGTTGGAGATACTGTGTGCTACCCAGGGGCTGTGTTTCCACATGCACTCTTGCTATTTCACAGAAAGGTGAACCTTTAAGATTGAGAAGGGTGGAGGAGGGATTTCCTAGGAAAACAGAATAGCACCCTACGCCTGGAAGGAGGAGAAGCAGCATTAGAGAACTTCCCTGGTTACTAGTCGTGTCAAGAAACAGAAGTGGTTGGAAGGCATAGTGCACACGGAAGGAAGTGAGCCACTGCCTTTCTCTGAAGACCACAGCAATCTTCTGCCCATGTTTTGGTGGCTATTTTTAGAGTGGTTGCTTTGCTCTTATCTCACACCGAGATTCTGACATGCTGTTGAACTTGTCAGTACCTGATTGGCAATTTGATTCTTTAGCAGAAAGACTCAGATGTGGCCCACTCTGGGCTCTGGACATGGGTTGTCAGCGCAGGTGGCCACCTGTCCTTGAGCTGTCCCCAGTGCTTCTCAGCTTTGCTAGGAGCTGAGTGCCATCTTTGTGACAGTGACCTTCTTTAAGCATGGAATGGCCCCTTGCACTATAGACAAGTAAGCAGTCAGCCTAGATGTTAGAAAATCTCAACTGTAAAACCAGTTCCACCTACCTTGGGCAGGTGATTTTAACCCGTCTACACCTCAGTTCTCTCACCTGAAAATGCCTGCCCTAAGGGTTTTTGGAGGCAAGGTCATGTATGTGAAGGTGTTCTCTGTGAACTCTGGGCACTTTAAAAAATGAGTCTGCTTTTATTCAGTGTATGTTAATTATCTTGAGAGTTACAGAAAAGGTAGTTGCAATAACAAGTTTTGGTGCCCAGGAAGCCTGCTTCAGTTCCTTGAGAGATGTGCTGACGTGGAAGGACAAGAGAAACTGAGATATGCCAGCTGCAGGTCTCGTGGGTCAGTTCAGATCTTCTGTCAAAAAAAGCCCAATTGCAGTCACCCCTGGTGCTGAAGGACTAGCCCATACTTTTTCTTTTTTAAATATGAATAGATTTAAGGGGTGCAGGTGCAATTTTGTTCCATGGCTATATTGCTTAATGGTGAGGTCTGGGCTTTTAGTGCATCCATCATCTGAAGAGTGAACATTGTACTCTTTAAGCAATTTCTCATCCCTCACCTCCCTCCTACCTATCAATTTTAATTAGTTCTCTCCTGTCCCAAATATGTAAAGAGGTCCTGTTAAGTTTATGGTTTGCCTTCGTAACTCTTTCTTTGTATCTGGATAACAAAGAGTTACCAAGGCAAACCATAAATATAGGTAGGTGTGGCACTGCCCTGTCTGGGGCCTGTGTGTGGAGGATGTGCCCCTGCTGCAGTTTCCAGCAAAGTCCTACAGCAGTGAGACTTCTGTTTCAGCTGGAAAAGGAAGTCAGCACCGTAGTTCATGAAAAGGCAGAGAAAGGTGGACACTCTGTTGGGAGTCATGCTCTTGTATGATTCTTTGGGGAAACGTTTATTTTTAATCCATTGGTAACAGCAAGGCTTATGAATAAGGCTTCGGCACACATATGTCCATGACTATAAATATTGCTTGCTGTACCGAAGTTACGTGGAAATGGTGGAGTTGACTTTGGAACTTTGAGTGACTTGGCTTGTTAAGAGGCAGGCCGTGAAATAGCTTGAGTTTCTTTTTACCTGTTCCAAGCGTTCCACTGGAAGGCGTAGCGTACTTTTTAGTGGTGAGCATATTTTTACAATATAATCAAATGATTCACCTCAAGTTGGCAGGCAGAACACTTACCTCTCTCATGGTATTTATTAGGGTGCTTATTACTCACCAAATATCAGGTGCTGACCGTCAACTTTTGCTTTCCAGTGAATGAGGATGGTCAGGAGACAAATATTCTTAATTCTCTAGTTAGCAAAAGCAAAAGAAGTCTTATCTGTCACTTGGAAAATGTGTTCTGCATGACCTAAACAATTTGAAATAGTAGCTCTTTGGCCACTGTAAAAATTCCTGATGCCTAAGAGTTTCTTCATTCAGTGATAAATCCTGGAAGACTGTGTTGCTCATTGTTTTAAACTTAAGTACAGATTTTAAAAATGGATGCCAGCTTTGATGTAATTTAACACTTTATATCTTAAACTTTCCCCCACAAATCCCTGCACTAACAGGAATTCTGGGTGGTTATGTGTAGTAAGAGATTTGTGACCTTTGAGACTAGCTTTGTCTGTCACTTGACATCAGTGGCTGCAAACTGCCCAGAAAGGTCAGTTTGCTGTCTTGGCCTTAATCCTTTCAAATCTCCCTCTCTGACTTTCCAGGAACTTAAAATACAGAAACCTGGTTTGAGATAACATTAACATGTTAGAATTTCAGCTCAGCTCCCCAACCAGCTAACCTTGCCAAGTCAGGAAATGTAAAAGTTCAAGTTCTCAGAGTTGTAATAACCCCACAGACCTATTGTGGTATGTTTTGCATGATTTTGTCATAATTAGAGGCATCCTAGAGTTTGTATCAAATCACGCACTGCATGGTATGGGTTAGTGAATTAAGGGCTTTGGAAATACTTACTTGCTTTTGCTTTCTCTATGGGATTTCTTCAGCAAGTCATTTTAACCTCTCTTCTCTCATCTGTAAAATGCCTATCTCACAGGGTTTTCTATGGTATTAGGTGAGATGATACAAGTGAAAGTGTTTTGTTTTTTTTTATGAATACTAAGCATTTCTGAAAATAAGATTATATTTTCTGTCTATTCAAGTAAAGACTATTAATGTATTTTGAAATTGAATGGTTAGATGTGTATTAACTAACATTTACTCATCTTGTTTTAATATATATTACATTGGCATTTTGTAGTTTGACATCATGAGGCAAGTAATTACAGATTTTTTTTTCTTTTTCTGTGAAGTCCGAGGGCATTTGACCTCTGCCAGGCTATGGAGTCGGTAGGGTTGCATCATTGCAATAGCGCGCCTTTGTGACATTCAGTGGTTTTAGAATCTAGCAGGTCTGTAAATTTCTTGAGGTTTTTGTGGGGAGAAGAAGCATTAGCAATACAGAGAGGCGATATTGAAAACATTGGTAAAACGTTCTTGCCTTATTCTACCTCCCTTTTTGTCTATATTTTCTTTAACTGACACTTTCTGTACTTTCAACTCTCTTTTTCTCTCATTTACGTTTTTCCTTATTTTATTGTAAAGGAGCACTTTTGTAAGATTAGAGCTAGATGGGGACCCTTGCACTACTGTGGCCCTGCTTCTAGACAGTTCCTGAGGGCTCTGCCAGCCCCTAGTGACGATTTCCTCCTGCTCAAGGAGAAAATGAGAGCCAAAAGTGTGCATTCAGTTTTTCATCAGACTTCATTTATTCAACTTTAAGAACTATCCTCTAGTCTCAGACTGTGTCCTTTTTTGTTGTTGAAATATTCTTCTGGGAAATGGTGTTGTAGTAAGTGGTAGAGAGGTCTTTCTTTGTTTTAGTTTGCTTTTAAAAAGACCTTACCTGGCAAAATGAAAAGTACAGTATAAGCATCCCCCAATTCTATTTTTAATGTTGACTGGGCATAAATATCAAAGTTGGGGAATGACTGATACAAATGTGGGCTGGTTTTGTGTATAATGCTGTGCAATGTTAAGAGCAGCTCCACCATGTCTGGTGAGGAATGTTCTTCCCATCACCTCTAGGGTGGAGGGCTTCACCATCAGCCTTCCAGCTGGAAAGTATGCTGGGGCAGAGCCTGTGGGTGAGGGGCCCTGGACAGATTCTGCCCTAAGAGGAAGCAGCTCTCTGATATGAAACCACCTTCCAGAGCCTGAATACAGTTAGGATAGTCTACCTGTTTGCTATTAGAAAACAAACAAAAACATTTTTACTAAGAAAAAACATATATTTACATATGTAATGTATGAATATATATTTTTTTTTACATATAAAGATGCTTACCTTTTTTGGGTTTGTTTCTCCTTTGCTTTCATTTATGCACTCACACTTTTGTATCAGAAGGAAGGAGGAGTACCCTGTGTTCCTATGGCCTTTGCGGTTGTTACAGCCTGGTCTGATACCTTGGCCTTTGGGGTAGGACCAGCTGCCATTCAAGGTACTCAGCCAGATCCCTGGGCTCCCACTCCAACAGGCAAAGTCCTTTTGAGCAGGACAGGACCATCTTAGATCCTACAGTGGGGACTGAGGCCTCCAAATCTTGCAGTCCTGCAGTGAAAAGTAGTTGTTCAGCCTCAAAAGTGAACATTATGCAGTGTGGTTTACAGGCTTACCCACCATCTTTTCTTAGACTCTTTGAAGGTCAGGAGAACCCATCTGAGCACCAGCTTTTGGCCTTTGATGCAGAAAGGAAGGGACCCAGGCAGAGGGCGATGGTCTGTGAGGAGAGAGGGGGACAGCTGGGAGTGTCTGGGCTATTTGTGAGTTCCCTCTCCCTGGACGTGCCCCTGCTGCCCTAGGAGTGCTGCAAGGACTGAGGCCAGGAGCGGGCATGATAGCCCCAGGTGCTGTTTGGTAAGTTTCTAATGCAAGCGTGGTCCGGTCCCTGCTTCCTTGTGCATGTGTTTGCTGGCTGTCTGTGGACAGAGCCTACTTCACGCGGCTGTGTGTGGTTGTAAAGGTGAACTGCCAACGAAACGAAGAGCAGGAACAGGGAACTTGAGTTCATTGAAACAGCTTGCGGTAGGATAGTGCCTAAGACTTGCGCTTCTGCTTCTAACTACAGTTGAGCAATAGAAGGACCAGGGCCGTGGGTATTTCCCACTGTGGAGGAGGGAGTTTAATGACCAGAGGTGGGGCTTCTGTCATCAGCTTCCCTGGAAATAACACCCCTACACACAGTCCTGCACCAAAGTAGTAGTGTGTTTGCCTGCCTCTGGGCTTTTCTTGGAAAAGGCATTTCTAGGAATAGCTCTCTGGCTTGGCTTTGTGCCAGATTGTCCATGAGTCAAGTTTCGTTGTGGAGCTCTGAGTGGCCGCCTCATTGGGATCCTTCAGGCTCCTGGGGTGGGGCTGCGAATGGCCCTGTCACTATGCTTGCCCAGAGCTCTGCAGCCCAGGGCCCCAACATGGTGATGGATAGGACCTGTGTCTTACAGGCTCTGCTGGACTTTACTCTTGCTACAGACAGAAAGAGCTATGGGGTGTAGGGGTGTGGAGCAGGGTCACCTCTGTGACCTCCTCAGCTCCTTCGCATGCCCACTCAGCTCCCTGGTTGTGGGTGGGTTTGGATGGTGCCAGGCTGAGCACACTCCCCTCTTTTATTTTGAGATGTGGTAAGTCTGACTCTTGAACCCAGGTTCAACCCCACAATATGTAAGGTTGTGTCTGTGGTTGGGGACGTGCAGATGTCAAAGCCAGATATAAGAAGTGGTTCCCATTCCACAGTTTCAGTGAAGAGATTCAGTTGTCATCTTTACAAGACCTTGGTGAGCTTCACAGAACTGAATGTGACCCCAATCCTGTCTCCACTCAGAGGGGCACTGCTAACTTTCATGTCACTGTGTGGTCTTTGCAGTGTGTTCTGAGGTGCTTTGTGGTTTTTCATTTACTCAGGCGGTCGGCATTCATTTCTAGATTTGCTTTTGCTGGCTGCTCTGCATGCAGACATGGCTCTTCTTGACCAGGAGACCCACACAGAACAGGCAAGAGTGGGCACTCCTGGCAGGGACAGCATCTCGGCACTCTTGGGGGCCACAGCATGAACAGCTTGTGGGGCCAAGGAGGGTGCCGTCCAGCCAGTCAGCCAGCCAGTCAGCACCCCCAGCCTGTGCACTGGCCTGTCTGCTGTGTGCAGTGGCCTGCAAGAAAGGCAGGTCCCTGGTGTAAACCACCAAGCAAGTTGCAGACCAGCAATCTGGAGCCACTTCTGGGCAAGATGAGTCGACTCAAGGTTTTACAAATTGTTGAATTAGTTGCTGATATCAGGTAGCATGAATTTGGCCATGAGTAGCAGAATACCTATCTGACTGACATGGCATTCTAAGGGAGAGAGACATTTGGCAGCAGGTAGTGCAGCTCTGAGCATGGCACTGTCTCCCAGCTCCATGGCAGGAAGCCGGGGACAGAGCTAGTTCGCTTTCCTCTCTTCAGGAAGGGAAAGCTTTTCCAGAAGTCCCTACCTTTACTTCAACATGGACAGAGCCTTGCCTTTACTTCAACATGGACAGAGCTGCGGGAAGAGGGGATGTCCTTCCCAAAAAAAAGTGCAACTGACCAGGTCTTGCTACAGTTCCAGTACCTCCAGACGAGCAGACTTCCCTGCCAATTCCAGATGGCTAGTTCTGCTTAAGGAGTGGGGAGCTCCCAGCTGGGCTGCCCAGCTCCTTGCTGGGGACCAGACTCCTGCCCAAGAAGTTGACCCTTAGTGCCCCACGCTGACATATACTTGGCTTCACGGCCTGGCTGTAATGGGCTTCTGCTCTGAAGTCTCCTTCAGCACTGATACCTTAGATTTCTTGATTAGAGCAAGAATCCTTTCTTGTCTACTGTGTACCAAACCACCCTTAGGAGTTTACATCTGGGAGCAGTTATCCCTGGGAACATTAACAAAAGCAGACGTGCTAATTAGAGACGTCAGGCGAGAGTCCAGAGTCCTTGATTTGGTCCCCTAGGGATCTGCGCTTGTGGTGACACTGCAGTTGTTGGCAGAACATGCGTGTGCATGTTTGTGTGTGCATGCGTGCACATGGACAATTGCTTCTGCTTCCTGGCTGCCCTTATCTCACTGAGCACCTACCATGAGGCTGCTGAGTTTCTGCTGTCAGTACCTGGGTGAGTTTGTTTAGGCCATGCCTGAATTTCTCATTCTTACTACATTCATGTGCCTCAGCATTCTGCAGTTGGGAACGACATCTTATTTATCCCTGAATATCTTACAGTTTGTCAGAGTCCCTGGAAAATGGTCAGTACAGTACTCAATCAGGATTTAAAGAGAAGTCAGTTTAGTCCATGAGCAACTTTTGCTGCTTTATAAGCTATTCGAAGGTAGAAGACACTGGAGAGGCACATGTGCTGTCTGTCGCCTAAGGTATCTGCACTTAACCCGCAAACCAGTCCAGGATGAGGTCTGAGTGGCATGGGACACACAGGTTGGTTGGGAGCGCACCGAAGTGGGGCTTGAGCCCTCCCTAGCTTTGTGCCTCAGGGACTTGGCACAAGGCCATGCTAGTAGGCACTCCCTGAATGGTTAGGGGCTGAAGGAGTGATGAGAAAAGAGGGTGGTCTGAAAAGCTAAGAGGTAGAAGAAGAAAGGATTAAGGCATGCATTGTCATTTAGAACTTATTTCTATTATTTTTATTTATTGAGACAGGGTCTCGCTCTGTTGCTTAGGCTTGAGTGCAGTGGCATGATCTCGGCTCACTGCAGCCTCATTGTCCTGGATTCAAGAGATCCTCCCACCTCAGCCTCCCAAGTAGCCAGGACTACAGGACTACTAAATTTTTTTTTTGTATTTGCTGCAGAGATGAGGTTTCAACATTTTGCCAGCTGGTCTCGAATTCCTGAGCTCAAGTGATCTGCCCACCTCACCCTCCCCAAATGCTAGGATTATAGGCATGTGCCACCGCACCCAGCCCATTTAGGACTTCAGAATTTGCAAAGCATATTGGCATATATTAACCTCATCCACTCTGTGAGATATCAGCCCCACTTTATAACTGAGAAGATAAGTGACTTTTCCTGGGCCACGTGGTCCAGTAAGTGGCAGAGAGGGGTTAGAGCCAGAATTTCATTTCCTCACAGCTCTCCACTGAGCTGCAGACAGGACTACCGAAGTCCAGGGAGACCAGTCTGGGAGAATGCTTTTAGATTTTCCAGATTGACAGGAGTAAACTAGCTTTTAGGACTTGGAAAGCCCATACGACACAGACACCTTCCTTACCTGCGTCATGGTGACCTGTACCCTCCACAGCCAGTGTAAGGGTCCCTGTGTACTGCTGGGGCATTGAGGGCCTCAGTTTGAACATGGAGGATTGTCCAGAACCTCCCCCAACCCCAGTCAGTGGTAACTGTGTGTTTCAGAGATTTCTTACAGAGAAATTCTAAAAATTCCTGACAACCCACAGCCTTCCCAGACCTCAGCATTGTAAATGATGGATTCTAAGGCTGAGACACAGTGTGACCAGGTTTTGATGGTGTGAGACTGGGAGAGCTTTCAGTAAACCCCAGGAAGAATAAATTCTGGTTTCTTTCTTTTTTTCTTTTTTCTTTTTTTATTTTATTTTATTTTTGCTCTTTTGCCTAGGCTGGTGTGCAGTGACATGATCTCAGCTCACTGTAATCTCTGCATCCCGGGGTCAAGCAATTCTCCTGCCTTAGCCTTCCTGGTAGCTGGGATTACAGGAGCCCACCACCACACACAGCTGATTTTTAGGAGAGAAGGGGTCTCACCTTGTTGGCCAGGGTGGTCTCAAACCCCTGACCTCAAGTGATCCACCTGCCTTGGCCTCCCAAGTTTCTGGGTTTACAGGCGTGAGCCACCACGCCCAGCCCTGTTCTGGTTTTTATTACACAGTGGATTATTTGACTATAGCAAATAGTAATGTAGCATATGTTTCAAGACAGCTGCAAAAGAAGCTTTTGAAAGTTGTCACTACAAAGTGATAAATGTTTAAAGTGATGGATAAGGTAATTACCTTGATTTGATCATTATATTATACAATGTATACATGAAGCGTCACACTGTAGTGCGTAAATATGTACAGTTGTGTGTCAATTGTACATAAAAATCAATTAACATTTTAAGAAAGAAGCCTCAGGTAGAATTTTCTTTTCATCATATATTGAGTAAAACAGAGAGGTGTCATTTCTCTCTTTTTCTTCCCCCAGGACAAGACATTTCAAAGAAAGTATTAAATTCATTCACGAGTGCCGACTCCGTGGTGAGAGCTGCCTTGTACACTGGTATGTGTGTCTCTTGCTTAATAGCGCTCCAGCATGCTCTTTGGCTTGGCCTCATGTCAAGTGTTTTTCTGTGTGTGATTAATGGTTTCACCTCCTAATAGTTTTTGTAAACTCTAAATCTCAAATGCATGCACCATGTGTCCACCGCTCTGTGTTAGTCTCCCTTTCCTTCTGTGGAAGGAGAACCTAACTGGTTTTGCTTTTTTTTTTTTTTCATTTCCACTGCTAAGATTTCTGTACGGACCATGAAGGTTACTAGACAACAGAAATTTCCCTTTGCTGGCTTGTCTCCAGCATTTCATCAGAACAGATTGACACAGATTCTGTAGGCTCAACCCTGAAACCTCAGCGACTTTTTGAAGACACTGTTGTTTTTTCTTCAGCAGACTTGATCGCAAATGTGGATTTTTAGTATTGCATTACTGTCAACACCAAAATGACCCAGTTTAGTGATAGCTGTCTGCTTGTATTCTGCTATAATTTGTGTAGATACACACACGTGCACACACACACACACACACACAGAGAGAGAGAGAGAGAGAGAGAGAGAGAGAGAGAGAGAGAGAAAGAGAAAAGAAAGCTACTGTAACACACTTAACCCAAGGATGATGCATCTGAAGCTCTTGGCGGTGTGCCTAGCACATAGAGAGTTCTCAGTGAAAGTGGGCTGGCATTTTTATTACTGTTCATAATCATACTAATAACATGGCTCATTTGCTCAGGGAACCAGTAGCCAGCATTCTGGAGCCAGGGCTCTGTTGTCAAAGTGCTGGCCGGACAGGTCCCCTCTCTGTCTTGAATAAAATGTGATATTAATTAACTGAAAGCCTGACAATCTTTTGACATTCCCCAAAACAGTTACACTTGCATTGTAAGCTCTTTAGGACTGGAAAGTGATAATTCCTGGGCAATATTGCTGCTATGGTTGGTGGCAGCCCTGCCAGGACAGAGAGGACCCAATGCATGACATTTAGAGAAGCCACCTATAAAAACCGTAATGTGTTCTTGAGGGGCAATAACCCATGACAGGAGAGGACACTGGATAGTTCAGTTGTTTTTAGAATGGTGTCTGCAGTTTCATACAGTTCTTGAAATCACATGATTTTTCATGTCACTTTTTTAAACAGTAGAAAGTATAATAAATACAAAGGGTAGGATTTTAATGTTCATTTCTATTTGGCTTTCACATACCTTGGGGGTTCAGTTGGAGCCAATTAAAGGGGAATTCTGGAACTCCCACTCCTGGGCTTCTCCAGGCTCCTAGTGAATGTGAAGCTCCAGGGTTGCAGCCCAAGAGGATGTCTTTTAAAATCTCTCCCAGTTTTCTAATATAAAACCCTAGTGAAGAGCCACTGCTTGGGAGTGGGGTTTTAAAATAATGATTTATATTTGAATATGTGTAGGCCCGATATTCTAGGAATTAATATTTCATAGTTACATACATCTAAAGATAGGCTTTTCTAAACTTCCCCATCTTAACCTGTTACTAGAACACTCAAGTCTGATGAAGCACAACCTTTCTGTGACCGCCTTCATTTGCATGTACATGTAAAATGGACCCTCTCACTCAGCCTGCTCCAGGTAGCTCACCCTAACCGTTACTGCCTGCAGGGTGCCTTGCTCCCACCTGCAGACGCAGCGTGCCTGCTTTGTACTCTGCATATTTATGTCAAAAAGAGCATAAAAGTCAGAATGGGTAAGGGCTTCTGCATGTCCCGGGCTTTAAAAATTATAGATCTATCCCTCATATAGCTAAGAAAACTAGACTTTTAAGGAGCATGAAGCATTCTAAACCAATGTAGGTTATAAATGGGTTTGTTGCGTAGGCACTGGAAGCCTCAAGTTCCCGTGGAGTACCTCAGTCATGTCATTTGTCCAGGGAAATGGGAAAGACCTGAGGAGGGGCTTAGGACCAAGGGAGCATCTGGAGCCACAGCCCGTAGAAAACCAATAAATGAAGCTCAACAGCGTAAGAAAGCCTGCGATTCTAGTGCCGGGAGGTAGAGGAAGCTGGTACGCTGAGTGCTGAGTGGATTCCTGGTAGTGTGTTTGTTGTCCACATGTAATCCAAGGCAGGAAGACTTTGTAAACAAGGTCCTTAGACTCCCCCGCTCCACATGGATTGGGTGGTAGACCCGGGGATCTGAAACTGCTCTCACCCGTGTGCTTCTCTTGCACCCCGCAGCCTGGCCGGGGTCTCCAGGAGCGTGACGCTGGTGATCGCGTACATCATGACCGTCACTGACTTTGGCTGGGAGGATGCCCTGCACACCGTGCGTGCTGGGAGATCCTGTGCCAACCCTAACGTGGGCTTCCAGAGACAGCTTCAGGAGTTTGAGAAGCATGAGGTCCATCAGGTAAGCAATGCTTAGGGGACATCAGAGATGTAGGCAGGTGCCTCTGGATGGTGGCCATAGTCTCCGTACATAGCCAGCATCATGGCATTTGGAGTTGAAAGGCCCACAGAGGACATCGGCTCCCAGGGCGCCCAGCTGCACCCCCTGAGAAGTTGTCACGGATCCCTCGTGCATCTGCGGAAGCCACAGGCACCTACCCTTTGTCGTTTCCTTGTGCCTGGTACCCTCTACTAGCTTGTTTCTCTCCCTCTGGGTGAAGTACCATTTCCTTGGTCTGGCCTGTTTTCGTGTCCTAGGCCAACACCTTGAAGGAGCAGTTACATCTCTTGCTTGACCGTGGCTGGGCAGCCACAGAGCTCTGATTTCCCACCGCTGTTTGTTTCCCTGGTTATGTGCGGTCCCATCTCTGCGGTGAAGTCACAGGTGCAAGTCTGCGTGGATGCAGGTGTGCATATGTGTGTGATGTTTCGGGTTTGTTTCCATCCTCTCCAGTATCGGCAGTGGCTGAAGGAAGAATATGGAGAGAGCCCTTTACCGGATGCAGAAGAAGCCAAAAACATTCTGGGTAAATATAAGGAGCAAGGGCGCATGGAGCCCCAGCACAGCGCCAGGCGGTGGAGCAGTTTTCCGGCACTGGCTCCACTGGCCTACGATAATTATACGACGGAGACCTAACACAAGGGACCTGCTGCCTTCCTTCCCACCGCTTGTCTTCAGTGCGCCCGGCTGGGTGGTGGTGCGGTGGTGCTGGCCGCCGAGGACAGGAAAGGGAGATAGCCAGGGCGAGGTGGGGCGCTCAGGGCTCCTTCCCAAGCAACACTGCCCAGCCCTGCTCCAGGCCCCTTCACTCTGCCCACCCCTGCCCCGGCTGCACCTGAGCTTGCTGCCCTCGGGGATGTTGCCCAGCGGCTGTGCACTGCTCTGTGCACGTGAGTGTGAGTGCACACACGTGTGCATGGGTGAGTGTAAGTGTATGGATGCATGTGTGTGCCTGTGTGAGGGTATGTGCACTTAAGTGTGTACATGTGTGTACATGTGAAAGCGTGTGTGTGTGTGTACATGAATGTTTGTGTGTGTGTGAACTCTTTCACATTGCTGGAAGTCACAGAATTCATATTGCTGCCCAGGTTGGTGTGGCCATCTTTCCTTTTGTCCAAGACTCCACATGGAAGGCATTTGAGCTTGACCTCTGAAAAGCTACCTAGCAAAGAGCGATCTGTGCCTGTGAGCAAACCATGAGAACTCGGGGAACAAGTGGCTAAAAGCATGGCCTCTCCCAGAACTCACCCAGGGTGGTGTGGCAGGGGCAGCAGGAGCCATTCCTCTAGAGGGAGGGTGGCTCTGGGGCCCTGGAAAGCACGAAGGACTGCCCTGAGCTGCTCCAGTGGGGCAGGTCTTTATACCAACCCAGCTTTAAGGGAAGTACTAGATTGCCTCAATCTCAGTGTGAATGCACCAGGCCTAGGGTTCCCTAGCGCCTTGAGTCAAGGCCACTTTTCAGCCCATGGAGCCCTGAGTTCTACCTGGTGTTTGTTCTCTGTGACTGACTGCACTTGAGCTCTGTGGTCTGCAGGCTTACGTTAGCCTAAGTTGGGTGCACCAGGGCGCCCGTCCTCTCTGCTCCTGGCCAATGTCACTGACTCCCAGCCTCTTGCTATGCTCACTTTGCAGGGGCCCCTTCTCAAGGTTTGCATGCACCTGCGGGAATTGGGAAGAAAGAGCATTTACTAGGCACTGTAGCGATTTGCATTTAAAATGCCTGAGCATTTATTAAGCTTCTTGATATTCACTTGGGTTTGATAATTGATCTGAGCTACCTCATTGAATGTTTTTTGGAAAGGTGTTTTTTTGGTATGCAAGTCAACTTTGCCTCACAGTCGAAAATGATCGGTCGTCATTGCTTTGAAACCAAAGGGGAAGGCACCAATATCATTGAGCTATTTAAAGTTTCCACTTTGGGCTCCAATAATGCTTTCTGGTGGGTAACATTCCACATTCAGGCCACGAGAGCGTCTGCAGTTTGCACTTTGGGGCTGCAGGCATCCTGGGATGCTGTACACACTCAGTGCTCTAGCCCTTTATACCGACTCAAATTTCTTAAGCACGCAGAGCCACTGGAATGAAAAAACATACTCAACCTCTCCCTAAAAAGATGTTACAACCCAATTTCTCCGAATTCCACCACAAAAGAGCCCCTGAATAAGAAGAGCCGTTTTCCCGTGCATATAGAGGGTGTGTCAAAGGTGAGCTTTTTGGGGATCAGGGAAAACAAAGTTGCTGGATTCCACACACATGCATGGGCTCCAGATGTACACCCCGAAAGGAGATGTGGCTGTAGAATCATCCATCTATCTACAGCTAAAACCATTTGCCGATAAAGTACACGTTTTTCTGTCAACCAAAAATAAATATGTTAACAGAAAAATTATTTAGGATATTAGCTTGAATGCTTAAATATGTGCACCTTTACAAACCTCTAAATGTATTCTTGTAGTTCTTGAAGTGTTGTTTTAATATTTGTTGCCAGTAATGTTCTTTCTTCACAGCCGCTCCAGGAATTCTGAAGTACTGGGCCTTTCTCAGAAGACTGTAATGTACCTGAAGTTTCTGAAATATTGCATACCCACAGAGTTTAGGCTGGTGCTGCCAAAAAGAAAAGCCACGTAGAGTTTATTTTTAAGTATCCAGTAGTGATTTGTAAACTTGTTTTTCACTTTAAGCTTGAATATATACGTAGTCGTTTATGTTGAGAACAAAGGATATGCTTTAGCAAGAGAAAATGTTGTCCCGTTACCTCCACCGCTGTGGGGGGTTTCTGTACCTCACTTCGATGGTGCTCGTGATTGCTTCCTGTGAACGCCACCCGTGTGGCCTTGGTGTGGGTTTTATCTATGGTTTGTGTTTGTGTTCTCTGTGGTGGAATTGACCTAAAGCTATATGTTTTCATTAATAAACGGCAACTTAGCCAAGTTTATTGTCATCGCAGTGCATTCTTCCCTAGCCAAGGGGCAGTCGCCATGTGCCCTCCTGCCTGTGAGGGATTCCAAGACAAGATTGAAGCCTACTCCTGGTTTTATTTTAGAGGCCATTGTTTTCCTCCAGAAGGCACTATAGCTGATGCTGCAAAAGGTGAGTTCATGTCTCCAAGAAAGAAAAACGGCCATCAGTGTGAGGGGAAAGAAATTTGGACATGAGCGTTAGTTATGTTTTGCCTGCACAGAGCGGGAGCTGCATATCTGGCACCTGGGATGATTGTGTTTACACAGGAGCGTGCAGCCAGCCACGCTGTGCACACCTGCTGCACGGCGTTGACTACAGTTACTCTGATTCCATATTCAGCTTTTAACCTGAAGGAACATCACCTGACTTGGAGAGAAGTTTAAGTCAATTTGTAGAATTTTCCTTCTCTGATCCGGTGGGAAGAAAAGGAAATTTAACTCTTTGCTAGGATAATTTTGGCTTGAACTAAAGGCAGGTGAACTCCCGAGCAGATTGACTGTAGGTGGCAGGCTTGATGTAGGTTCTAATGCCTTGAAGCTCCCGACAGTGGCTTGGGAGCAGCTGGGGGCCACAGGAGAGGCAAGGATTGGTGAGGCACCTTGCCAGGTTCCCAGAGGTCTGACTTCTGACCTTGTAGCCTCTGCAGCAGTCCTGATGACTGTGAAGGGACACTCTGATCAGTTTCAGGCAACAGAACCACCTCAGGTGTGACGAGTATCCTCATTCACCATGCACACCTGGTATGGGAGAGGTAGCTCTGTCCCCAGTGCCTCTGAGTGTTTTCATGGGCCAGACCAACGAGCCCTGGATGTGTCTCCTGTGGGGCCCACTCAGGAGGCAGCAGCCAGGCCCCAGCACAGTCCCAGGAAGACTGTGTGTGTATCCTGGGGTGTGAGGCAGTGGTCACAGCAGGAAAACAGATTTTCAGGCAACAGCCCCAGTCTGCAGGGTCACCCAACCTCTCAGCCACTTCCCACTACTGTGTCTTACTGCAGGAGTATATCTGACACCAACACCCATCATCTCTTAACTGTGTACTGCTGTGCAGGTCACAAACTGTTGCCCCTAAGCTTTACAAACACCCACAGAGAAGGTATTTCACTCACTCGAGTCTCAGAGGGGCCATGAAATGCACCTCAGAATGTACCTGAAGATGTCCACATTGCTGGGTCTGGAACGTGCTGGACATTTTGGTCCCAAATCATTGCGGGGGAGGGAAGGAGCGAGGGGACAAGGGACTGTCAGCTGTGGCTGGAGCAAGCAGCTGGGAGGAGCTCGACAGAGTCACAGGCTTCGGCCCAGGGCTCTGGCGGACTCTGGTGAGGCAGCCCAGGTCCCAAGCGGCAATGTTGGCACAACTGTTGAAATCAGAAACCTCTCCTTGCCTGTCCCCCTTCTGCCTCTGCGAGTTTGTTTTGGGCCATCCATAGGGGGCAGTCAATTCCTGACCTCTGTCTGGAAGCTCGGGGCCATGCTGAGATGGTACTGACCATCTTAGATGTTGCAAGCCAGAGATCCCTGTCTGTTCACAACCAGGCCAGGCCTTGTGGATCACCCTGGAGATGGGTATCGGCAACCTCTGAGCCACCATGAAGACCTGGGATTGTACAATGAGGTGGGTTGAGATACACAACACTTTCCCTTCGGCTGCTTTTTCTTTGATTTCTTTGAACACAGATCTTTTCTAACCTGAAACTCAGAATCACAACCTACAAGCACAGGAGACTGAACTGGGTCAGCTGCCTCTTCGTTCGTTCATTCATTCATTCATTCGCTCACCCACTTGACAATTTGTATTTATCATAGCAGGTGCTATGGGATCCAGCCAGGCCTCAGGCACACTCCTGATTCTCAGGAAGACTGTGGCCTGGTGTGGCTGGCAGTTAGGAAAGCTGTCACAGCAGGGGTCCCCGGCCCCTGGGCCACAGACCGGTAATGGTCCATGGCCTGTTAGGAACTGAGCCAGACAGCAGGAGGTGAGCGGCTGGCGAGTGAGCATTACCTCCTGAGCAGAATCTGCATTGTGAACGGCGCATGTGAGAAATCTAGGTTGCACACTCCTCATGAGAATCTAATCAATGCCCAGTGATCTCAGATAGAACAGTTTCATCTCAAAACCATCCCTGTCCCAGTCTGGTCCATGGAAAAATTGGCTTCCACAAAACTGGTCCCTGGTACCAAAAAGGCTGGGGACTGCTGACTTAGAGGACAGCATGGTAAGGACTATTACAACAGCCCCTGGTGCCATGTGTGGGGGAAAGGGGTGAAAAGACACATTCCAGTTTGAGGAGGGGAGAGCATTTACGGGAAGTGTCTTAGAAAACCCAGTACCTAATTTGAGACCTGCTGTGTAAGCCATGGAATGAGCTGGGCACGGTGGGAAGCAAGGAGAGTTCAGGGGGAGGCCCTGCACGTGGTCAGCCAGCAAGCATAGAAGGATCATGGGGTCGGGAACGATAGTCACTCTGCAAGACTAGAGCAACCTCCCTGGGGCTGGGCACCACTGGGATTGTGCAGGCAAGGCTGCCAGCACAGCCAAAGCCTGACCAGTCAGGTTTACTTCTTAGACCAGCCCTTGGAGCTACACAGGCTCAAAGAGGGGCGGCACCTTGCCACTTTCCCAGAGATCTGATTCCTGAGTTTGTAGCCTTGTATGTGGTGCAGCTGCAATTCTGCAGACACTGGGGGAGTGAGGAGCTTGCTGAAGGGTGCTGAGCCAGCAGAACGCATGATGGGTGTGCAGGCGCAAGGCTCACTTGGGTACCCAAGTGGAGTGGGGCTGCCAGTCAGGAGGCTGCTGCTAGGACCATCCCTGTGAGAAAAAAGAGCAGCCTGCCCTAGGTTGTGGTGGTGGAGATGAAGAGAGGGCCCAGCAGGCAGATGATGGAGGGTGGGGAAGGACACCCAGCTGTTCTTGGTGACTGATTGCATGTTGGGAGTGAGGGCCCAGTCCTCTGCCCACTCCCTGGGATCTTGCTAACAGTGCGGTGTCTCTTTTGTTCCAGCAGCTTCCTGTACTGGATGGTGTGCGTGCCTCTGCAATGTTAAGGCTGAAGGAAGAGGCTATAGAAGGGGCTGGCTGGGTCCCAGATCGGGGGCCTCCAAGGGGCCAAACTTCGGTGTAACCCGGCTCTGCAGTTACGTACTCATGTCTCCATCAGCCAGGACACACTCCCAGGGGCCAGACTCATGAAAATGAAGGTTGAATTCAAATTTCCAATTTCCTACTTTGCTGTGAAGGATAAAATATTGACTCTCCAAAGACTAATGTTATCTCCTGGTCAGGCTAGCTCTGTTTTTGTCATAAGCAAGATTTGGCGGGAGACGTCCTGGGGCATTGTGCAGTGAGCATGAGTGGTGGTCAGGACCTGGAGCTGGGGAGCTGAGGCTCTGTCCAGACCTGCTGTGTCCTGGGCCAGGGTGCTGCTGGTGGGGCAGACGAGGCATGTGCGATCTGAGAGCAGGGCTGCTACTCCTGAGAGACTACCTTTCCTGGATCCTAGGCAGACCCTTGCTGTGCACCGGCTCTCTCTGCCCAAGGTGATTTTTTTTTTTTTTTTTTGTGACAAGGACTCACTGCCCAGGCCGGAGTGCAGTGGCACAATCTCGACTCACGGCAACCTCTGCCTCATGGGTTCAAGTGATTCTTCCGCCTCAGCCTCCCAAGTAACTCAGCCTCTGGAACTACAGGCATGCACCACCACACCTGGCTGATTTTTGTATTTTTAGTAGAGGTGGGGTTTCACCACGTTGACTAAGCTGGTCTCAGAACACCTGACCGCAAATGATCCGCCTGCCTCGGCCTCTCAGAATGCTGGGATTACAGGCATGAGCCACCAGGCCCCGTCTGCCCAAGGTGATTCTTGACTTAAATTGTGTTTCTCAGATCACCTTCCCTAAATTTGAGTGTTTCCAGATCTCAACACCATTTGTGCTTTTCCCTGGGTTCCTGCGAATGGCTTTTTTTGTTTATTGGGTGCCAGCTCTTTGTAGCTTGAGTCTCAGCAGGGAATTCCGTTTCCAACTTCTGGAGCTGCCTTATGTTACTTGGACACAAGATAGCCGTAAATTCTGCTGATTAGGGTGTGCCTGTATGGGCAATGTGTGTTGTATTGTTTTAATTTTATTTCAGAGAACACAGCCTCCAGGAGAGTCACACGTGCAACATCTGGGAGTGTGCTGAGCTCAGGTACCTGACCATTCAGGTAGCTCAGACAGCAGGTTTCTGAAAGCACTCAGGGAAAGGCCCAAGCCCTCGTTGTACAGCCAGAGCTGGTCACAAACTGCTGCCCTGCATGCCAGCCTCTAGTCACAAAAATAAGGAACACACTAAGAATCACACCCCTGTGATCCCACATCAGATGTCTCCTCCCATCCTGAGTTATTAATAATTTTATTAAGAATGTGCTTTCAACATGCTTGTATTTATATATGTACTTAACAAGAAATCACCAAGACTGCAGCGGGCAGTTCCTCTTCCCTTTCCTTTTCATTGCCCAGAGAAAGGGAGAAAAAAAAAAACCTGCTTTTGACTTGTCGCTTAGAGGCTTAATTCCCTTCTTACACACAGCGGGGTCTCCCGCCTCAGGCGCAGCTTGCTTTGAGACCTGCAGTATCACAATTAGTGTTCTCTTGCAGCTTGGGCTTAACCAGCTTAAATTACCATTTGACTGAAGGATGTGAGTGCTGGGTCTGCGTGTGTCTCTTTCCATCAGGGGAAAGATTTGCTAGTGCGAGTTTGAACATCTGCAAGTTCGGGTTTATTTTGGCTCCAAATCTGCATGCAAACTGTTGATCATAAAGAGTTAGACATTCACAGCGAACCTTCCTGAAGCTTCTAGTTTAGTTTTTAGAGCTTGGTGTCAGAAGACAGTTATTTCAGCAAGTGTCTGAAAGTATATGGGCAGTTCAGTATTCTAATTGTGTGTGGTGGCGGCTGTTGCTTTAGAGGTAGGTTTAGCAGAAACGACATTTTGGATGGGGTCATTTCTGTGCATGTCCTGTGTATACCGACCTGATTTAAAAGCTATATGGACCAGGTGGAGTGGCTCACGCCTGTAACCTCAGCACTTTGGGAAGCCGAGGTGGGTGGGTCATGAGGTCAGGAGTTCAAGACCAGCCTGGCCAACATGGCAAAACCCCATCTCTACTAAATATACAAAAATTAGCCGGGTGTGGTGGGGGGCGTCTGTAATCCCAGCTACTGGGGAGGCTGAGGCAGGAGAATCGCTTGAACTGGGAGGCGGAGGTTGTAGTGAGCTGAGATTATACCATTGCACCCCAGCCTGGGCAACAAGAGCAAAACTCCGTCTTAAAAAAAAAAAAAAAGCTAGATGATGGGGGTGAGGTTGGGGGATGCTTTTTGGGTTAATAATTCCTTCAAGGAATAATGTTATGGGGGACAGGGTTTGAAGAAGTGCTGATCCCTAATCCCAGCAAGAGCCACCTTCCCAGCTTGGCCTGAGGAGCCATATTAGTGCACAGCAGCCCTGCTGCTTGGGCATGCAGCCCCCAGGCCGCACAGTAGTGGTGGAAATGTTGGCCTCTGTCTCCCCTCAGAGCCACATCGTCCATTGTTCTGCCCTGGGCCCCGGGCAGCCACCCCCAGAAGTGGCCCCATCAGCACAGACAGGAAGTGCACTTTGCTGGTGAGCAGGTTTGCTGCTTGTCGGCCGGTGCTGGGTTTCCCCAGACACTGATGGGCAGCCTTTTTGGAAAATAAGAATCAGAAGACTCCAACACGAGCACCCAAGAAATGTCACCTTCTGCTTTACGAAGGGTGTGCCCTTCATGGCGACAGGCCCAGCCCCACAGAGCTTCCTCGGAGCCAGCGTCCTGGGAGAGGCCTGTCATGTGCCAGGGTCAGCTGCTGGGATTCTCCTGGGTTCTGTGTGAGGCCAGGCTGATGTGATGACACAGGGAAAGGCAGGAAGGTGTGAGAAGAGAGGAGCTGAATCTTGGCTGTTACGGCGGCTATTTGCAGGTTCAGGTGTAGTTGAGAGGGGTGCAGCAGGGTGGGCTGCCATCATTTCATGCCTGGAAAGTCAATTCCATAGCAAGAGACCCGCTCTGTGCATAGGCAGGCCCCTCCATCACCAGGACCCTCCAGCTCCCGGGAGCACCAGGTGTACAGGTTGGGGCGGAGGTGGCATCAGCAAATGAGAGCCCTGAAGTGGCCACGGCCAGGCTGGTCTGGCTGAGGTTCAGCTGAATCCTGATTCTCTGGAATACCTTGGGGAAGTCCCTGAGGAGGCAACCCACTCATGTGGGGAACTTCTCCCCTCCACTGCCGTGAAAAACTCCCTAGAAGGGATGAGGGGTGCAGACTGCACCCTGTCTGGTGGCATTTGATGTGGCCAGAGCCACCCCTGGGTGGCATTTGATGTGTCTAGAAGGCCGCTTCTATCCCCAAAGACTTCCCATTAGATGTCAGTGTGGTTGACCTGAGCTTGACCAACAGCCATCGGGTACCAAGGCATGGCGAGAATTGGCAGAGGACTTTTTCTCTTGAAATTACATCCTCAGCTGGGCATGGTGGCTCACGCCTCTAATCCCAACCCTTTGGGAGGCCGAGGTGGGTGGGTCATGAGGTCGGGAGTTCGAGACCAGTCTGAATGACATGGTGAAACCCCATCTCTACTAAAAACACAAAAGTTAGCTGGGTGTGGTGGCGCATACCTGTAATCCCAGCTACTTGGGACGCTGAGACAGGAGAATTACTTGAACCCAAGAGGCGGAGGTTGTGGTGAGCCAAGATCGTGCCACTGCACTCCAGCCTGGGCAACAGAGCAAGACTCTGTCTCAAAAAAAAAAAAAAAAAAAAAAAACAAGAAATCATATCCTCACGACCATCTTGTGAGATAGGTTTTACTGTGATCCTTGCCTTCAGATAAAGACACTGAACTCTAGTCTCACAGCCAGAAGGCAGCCAGGTCAGGACTGGAATGCAAGCACTCTGACCCCAGTCACAGGCGAGGTGCACCTACAGTCACCCCAGTGCCTTTGAAATGCCAGTACGGCGAGGAGGGTGAAACCACACAATGCTAGCAATCACATGCCACCGTGTTGAAGTTCTTTTCTAAGGATCGGTGTGCATTCAATGGTGAGGCCTTGTGGAGTGTGGGGAGATAAAGCTGGAAAACCTTCTTGCTTCTTGCAACCAAAGGGCGCTCATTGTGTGTGCAACAGGATGACCATGCATGCCTCTGCCCTGACCTTTCTGCTTTAGCCTGGCTGAGCAGGGTGTCCGGGGCCCCGGGCTGCCCTCCACAGGAATATAGAATTGTTTGTGTGTGCAGCGGTGGGGGCTTTCTGTTCCTGATGCTCCATCTCTATGCAAGATGAGGAGCTCTGCATGTCCCACAAGATATCTTCAGAAGTACAGAGATTTGCTGTGCTCGTCCAAGAAAGCACCCTGTGTGTCCAGAGTGGCCGAGGCAGGACCTCCCCGATAGCCTGTCACCAGGTCCTGGCAGGAAGCAGCCCAGCCTGAAGAACTCAGACGAAGAGAGGCTCATCCAGACCAGGCCAGAGAAGCAGCAGTGGGTGTCGGAGCAACCAGACTGGCAGGAGCTCCCTCCAACCCCTGAGGCTGAGGGGCAGGGCTGGGCGATGGTGGCACCTGAGCCCATGACTGTGAGGCTCTGGGCAGGGCAGGCTGTAAGAAGTGCAGGGAGGAAGAGCCTGGCCCTCAGCCATGGGTGGGGCCCTGTCTCGGTGATTGGATGGAGGAAGTGCCACCAGCTTCCAAGAAGCATCTGAGTGTCAACAAGCCGACCCTAAAAGTGGGTCTGAGTGGGGAGCCTTCACTCTCCTACACAATGTGCTCCAAAAATGTGCTGTTTGGAGCTTTGCCTGTGACTCCCTGCTTTCATCTTTAGAAAGTGCTCTCGAAGCGATCCTGCCCATGTGCCCCACTGATCGGTGCTTTTCCCAGTGGCCTGTCTGGAGAGCTGACCCCTCCCAGGGAAGGTTTTCTGGGTTGAGAGCATGGAAGCAACTGCTATGAACTGTGTCCTCATGAGAGACCACCATGAAGAGGGTGGCGTCATCTGCAGCCCCACTGGCCGCTGTGCCTATGGTGAGAGCAAGGCTGGCACCCTACAGATTGCCATGAGGGAAAGGAATATTTAATCAAGGCAGCCTCTGTTTGGAGACTGAGCAGAGGAGGTGGGGAGAGAAAGAAAACAGTCACTCTGGAACATTCTGTGAGCAGAAGCGGAGCCTCAAAGCCCGGAGTGCAGGCAGGGAGGCCCACGAGACCTGCTCCCTGGAGAGTGCACCGGGTGGGGAGGCCCACAGGGGCTGCTTGGTTCGGAGTGCCCTGGGCGGGGAGGGGGGTCTGGGAGGAGGGGCAAGGGCACTGCGGTGTGGATGGCCTGCAGGTAAAGGCCCAGAACTGGCATGGCCTTGGCATCACACTTAGAAACGCTGACGTCCTATCTCGGGGAGGCCAGAGACTGGAAGGCAGGAAGGGCTGGTTTCGGCGTGCCTGCCCAGGAAGCTCCTACGCTGTGAGCTGTGGGCAGCTGTAGAAGGTCCTGGGGCTCAACTTGGGCCTAGGGAGGCTGGGCTGGGGCTGGGAGGGAAGAGCAGCCAGGAGTGGGCAGGAGCCACCGCCTGGACTGGATGCCTCAGGGATGGCTCCATAGAAGAATCGAACAAATGAGGTGACAGTGTGGGGGCCATTACCGTCATCCCCTTGTTGTGATTGGCTGTGCTGGCTTGGGTTCTCCAGAAGCAGAAGCAGCATTAGGGGTGCAGATGGCACACTGGGGGTTCACACCTGTAAACTGGGGGTTCACACAGGAGGAGGAGGAGGCCACTGGGTCCTCCACCTACAACTGAGTCTCACCTCCTCTCCACTGGCCCCATGGGCGCTGCCAGAGGGGACTGCCCTTCCGAGGAGCCAGGATCGGGGAGGGTAGAGAGAAACCCGGTCCTGTGCCCCCACCTAGCCTGGGTGTGGCCAGAGTAGCACATATGGCCAGAAGAGGCTGGAGCTCGGGCACCCACCATGCTCTCAGGGACCAGCAGCCTGGCCACTCACTGCCCAGGAGCACCTGGTGCTAAAGGGAGACTGACCTTGCAGAGTTGCGTCTCCACAGTGTGTGTCCCTGGCAGGGCTTCCTGACATGCTTCACCAGGCACCATGCACATAGCAACACACAACTGTGGGCCCCCAGTGACTTGAAGGCCTCTCCCTCCTCCTCCCTTCTTTTCTTCTCCTTTTTCCTCTTTCTCTTCCCCCTCCTCCCCTCCCGATTAGAGTAGGGTACAGTGGGGAAATAGGAAAGCCATACCAGGAGTTAGAAGATTCCCTTTGTCACCTCTCGTAATTCCAGCCTCAGCAGCACCAAGCCAGCAGCAGAGCCCCTCTGCCCCATTGCAGGAGGTCTGGGGACCGGCTCTAGAGCATTGCTAAAAACAGTCTGTCATACACTACTGAAAGTTGCTCTACCACCAAGAGCTGGCAATCCTAAAACATTTCAGTGATGAAATGCTCCTCTGCCCCCCAAAATTTTTTGTTGCTAAGTTCTAAGATAAAACAATTGCTATGTTTTAATACTATATATGCACACTTCAAATTAATATGAGCGACATACTCCATATGAAAGTAAAAGTGGAGAATTCCCAGTTAACAAGCAAGACCGACACACAAGGACGCAGGCTCAGTGACAGTCTTGTGTTTTTTTCTTTCTTTTTTTTTTGATATATCACATTTTGTTTATTCAAGTGTTGGTGGGCATTTGGGTTGTTTCTGCTTTTTGGCTGTGATGAATAATGCTGCCATAAACATTCATGTATAAGTTTTTGTATGAACATATGTTTTCTTTTTTCTTGGATATATTATTCTTTAATTTATTTTACTTAAATAAATAAATTTTTAAAAATAAAAAAAATAAAAAATAAAATAAATAAATAAAAAATAAAATAAATAAAAAAAATAAAGGTGCATACTATATCTGGCATTTCTCCCCATGTTACCCCTCCCCACCCCCCATTGTCTCTCCCCTTCCCCCCTCAACTGCCCCCAGTGTGTGATGCTCCTCTCCCTGAGTCCACGTGTCCTCATTGCTCAACACCCACCTGTGAGTGAGAACATATGGTGTTTGGCTTTCTGTTCTTGTGTCAGTTTGCTGAAAATGATGGTTTCTAGATTCATCCAAGTCCCTACAAAGGACATGAACTCATCGTTTTTTATGGCTGCATAGTATTCCATGGTGTATATGTGCCACATTTTCTTTGTCCAGTCTATCATTGATTGGCATTTGGGTTGGTACCAGGTCTTTCCTGTTGTAAACAGTGCTGCAGTGAACATATGTGTGCATGTGTCTTTATAGTAGAAAGATTTATAATCCTTTG